>CAMUPU010000041.1:0-32201 GCA_947095535.1 Poecilobothrus nobilitatus | reverse complement strand
TCAGATGAAAGTGAGCCTCATCGGAGAAGATGATTTTCTTAAAAAAATCGTTATCGTTTTCAAGTTGTTCCAAGACAAAATCAGCAAATTCACGACGATCAGTTTACTGTGATGCATGATGAAATTATAAACATTACTGAATACAATAAAAAAAAAATGACAGATCATGACATACTACAAATGGCCGAAACGTCACTTAGAAATCATATCACTCAAATTGGAAAACAATATATTAGTGAAACCAAAAATTTATAACAAACTCTAAAGCTTTCATTAGTTAATTTTCGTTGCAGTAATACAGGTATTATAAATCAGTAAAACATTAAAAACATGGGAGCGGAGCGGCAGCCCTCAAATTTCAACTAAATAAATTATTAAACCTCGTATTTCATAACCAACTCTAAAACCTCTACATTATTTAATATTTTTTTCATATGTACTTAGTAAAACAGTAAAGCATTAAAAATAGTGAGGGCTACCCCCTTCAAATTAATTAAGACAAAGGTCTAACGTAATTTCACTTTAGTTAACACCATTCATCTTCCTGAACGACGCTTCCCATTTTTTATCAAAGTATAGAATTTTGTGAATCAACAATTTTGCAACTAAGAATTTTGTAAGTTGAATTATTTATCGACCCCTGTACAACCTAAACAGTAATTAACCGTTGCCAATAATAAATCAATTTACAACAATAAAAAATTTACTAATCTTAAAATAAGATTAAAGTAAGATTAACGCCAGAAAGAAAAGAACTAACTTCAAATAAAAATTAGCTAGAGTTAAACAATTTTTTTTTCGGTTTCATGTGCATTTTTTGATTTTAGCAACAATTTCTGAACTAATTTATATAATATTTTCTATAATTCTCCCGGCGTTAATTTGCAGAGCTATTTCAAGCAGATATAAGTATGCATTTAGTAATCATTAGGTCTATTTCAATCAATCTTTTATAAAAAAATGTATCAGCTATTATTTTGTGATTCGATAAAAAAGTAGGAAACAAAAATTTATAGATTTTTTACATAATAATTTATATCAAAGCAAAATAACTTCTAATAATTCAATATCATTTTTTTTATTCAATAAGAATAATAAGCAATGCAATCGTAAAACTATACATATTATGTACATTCATTTATACATTTACATATGTATATGTGGGTATGTTACGAAATATTCATAAAAAACTTAAAAATGACACTAGTAAACTACTACTTTCGGTTGTCCGATTTGCTCCAAAAGCTTATCAATCCAAGATATTTACATCAAAACCTTAAATAGGAAATTTCAAAAAATTTCACGTGCCCACAGACATATACACACACACCCAGACACACACTCCACACACAAACATGCAGGCACACACACACACACATACACACACTCATAGACAGACATCAAATATTACCTACCTTATACATAATTGTCTGCGGGCGGTAAAAATAACTTTTTGCTAAAATTTCAAAAATATTAGATTTAAATCAACAATATAAATACTGTAGCAAATGTTTTATTCTTTCAGATATATGTAAGTATGTATGTTACAAACAAATGTTACAGATATATGACCTAAATTTTTAATGTAGTATAAAAACAGTACATTAAAATCCAATCCAATAAAATATGCATTAAACTTTAAAAAAGTAATATATTAAAGTACAATATATCTATATTTATTAATATATGAGGATTAAAAAATCAAAACTGGCCATCTGGCACCCCCTAGAAAAAACGAGATAGATATTGATTCTAGTTAAAATAGCAGAGCTGATTTCGAATTTAAAATCAGAAATTTTCTAAATGCGATAAAAAGCTTATAAATTTAAATTAAAATTCGAGATTATTTTCAAAACTGTCTATCTATTGTCATGTATGATAATCAAAAGCAACTAAACATTGGCTTCTTGATAATAATTTTGATGAAATCAGAGTTTTCCTTAGTGTAACAGTATAGTTTAAGTTACTGTAAATTATATTTTAACTTTTAAGGGTTTAAATAATTAAAGTTTGTTTTACTCATTTTCTTCGGAGTAGTTTTCTATTTTTTCTAATTTTTAAAATTTTAAAATTTTAATTTTGTAATTAGAATTTATATACAGTAAACCCCGCTTGCAAAAATGTTAGAAATTTTGAGCACTTATCCAAACAAAGCACTTAACCGAACTCGGATACGGATTTTTTTCATTTATGTCTTCCCAATTACCGAACTGCATTCCATTATCAATCGCTAGATTTCTTAAATTTTCATACCAATCAATCTTGTATTGAATGCATTTTACTGCAAGTAAAAAGGTATATTTTCGTCTTTTTGTAAAATGGCAGTTCAAGGTGCAAGTATGCTTGTTTCCAATCTTAGCTTGATGTATTGTGTGACAAGAATAAGATTTTGTTCAAAAAATACCATAAAAATTTTTCAAGTAATTCATACTCTGTCCAGCCCTATATTTGTGAACCATAGCACGTCATGGATCGCGATATAGAATTAAACAGTTTAATTTTATCGTGAAGTAAAACCTTTTTTTTCGTAAGAAAATTGTTCCATATAGAGCCGAGTCCCGGTTTACTAGATTTAATTCTATCTTTAAGATGAAGTGTCAAATTTAAAGTTGGCGTAATTATAACTACTAAATATTTGTAACTATGAACCACTTCTATTTGTTCTCCCTCTAAGAAGCAACATTCATTACTGCAATTTCTCTCTCCCGTCTGTTTCATTATCATTATTCTAGATCGAGGTTAATATTTAAATCCCATTTTCTGCAGTAAATTGAAATTTGATCAATCATTGTTTGTAGCATTGATTTTTCATTTCCTCACAACTTACTCCAGCATTTCAATTATATTTAATGTTTTTAAGCTCCATAGCCCATTCCCACCAGTTTTACTATTTCTTATTGTAGCAAGTTTTTCGCCAACTTTCTTTCCTCTTATTATATAATTATCTGAGCCAGATTCTCTGTAGTTACAATTTTCCCATCTTCTTCAAGCTCTCTGCTTTTCAATTTTAATTTCGATTTACATAAATTGGACAAGTTCGGGTTCCAATGAATTTTTCTATTAAGATCTGAGCTTACTCTTTCCTCATTATTTTCTATTTCCATGACGACCGCTATCGGCATTTGATCCTAGAAAAGCTTATTGTGCACAATTAATTTTTTTATATATGGTGAAAGATGGTAATTTACCACAGCCAAATCATTAACAGAAGTTCGCATTGTCCCAATAAATGTGTAAACTCCCTTCAAAATCACCCTTGACTCTTCCATTAGGTTCAAACATTTTCTCGTATTTGAATTGATTGTTCTATCTTTCGAGTTACGACAGGTTCTAATACAAGAGTTTAGACTTTGAATTTCATCACCTACAATTTGTTTTTCTCCTATTTGCATTATCCACATCGCCAATTATGCTGAAAGATTTATCCAATTCAACCAGAAAATTGCGTAAAATATTAAAATCCGAGTTCCAGTTATTATAATTAAGATAAACCGGCAGCGAATAAACTACTTCATCTCCGTTATTGTTCAACCTTTTATCATCATCCAAAACTTTGATACGTTTTGTCCTATACACTTTCAGAATAATTTTTCTCGCCTTCAATAGGGATTGGTTTTTACACCTACCTGATTGCGTTCAGTCCCTGTTTATACTGATTTTGGTTCTCTTCAACTTAATAGCATTTTTCAATAGCATTTCACATCATTTTCTGTTTCAAATTCACTTAGGCAACCCATTTTATTTGATTTGGTCTCTATTTTGGAAACTCTTTTCACCTTTATATGTGGGATTTGTAGTATATCTTTGCACAAATTTATAATTTCGTTTTTCCCATCTTCTTCCATATGTTTAAGTCTGGTTTTAAGCTTTTGAAATTGTTTCTGCATTATATGTTTATCTGGTTTTAGATGGTTCATTTCTTTTTTTATTTATTCCTTCTAAATGCGAAAATGAAGAGACACTTTCTTCAATTTTAATGTAACCCTATATAATTAAAAAAAAATTATTAACATATGTAAAATTGTGATGTTGAAGCCTTATTTTATTTTGAGAAAAATTATATAGGTATTTAAACTAGCAAACTAACAAAGCAAACTAGCAAAATTCCAGTTTTTACCCTTAATTGCTTTTAAACCGTGAAATTCTAAAAAAAAAATGCATAGGTAGCTTGTGTTAATTCTGAAACATCTTTCTTAATTTCAAGATCTTCATAAAATTTCAATACTCTTACTCAAAGTGTGCCGCAGTTATGACAAAAGCAATACCTTGCAAAATAATGCCTTTACATAACGGTAAATGCAAATACTAAATTGCAAAAAATTGTATTATTTTTATATTCATTTATTTCAATTTCTTCCTACATGAGAAATACTTTCATATTAACATAATTAAATATTATGTTGATATGTGTTGTATATAATATGTTGTATAGTATATAATGTTGTATATATGTTGTATATATATTAGATATATGTTGTATATTATGTTGTATATATATATATAATTAATATATATATATATATATATATATATATATAACATATTGTTTTATAAATGTAGAAAAAAGTCCTGTCGTTCGGTGTTTTTAAATTAAGACAAAAAATTAAGAAGAACCTGACATAATATATACACTTTTGAAAATGGTGATTTTTGATACTTTGAGGGACTGTAGCTACAAAAATTACATTATTACAAGTAGCTGTTAAAATTACATTTTTTCTACCATTGTGCACCAATTTTTCTTAGAATTTTATATATGTAAAAGAAAACATTGTTAAGAATTGAGAGACCAATTTTAAAGAAATCCTACTCTCTACATTACTAAGAAACACCGTAAACAAGTCATGTTACAATATAACATAATAATGGAAATTTTATTTTATTGCCTTACCAACGGAAAGTTACAAAATGTCTAAGAAATAGCAAATTTCCAATTTTTGAGCCCTAATAGCTTTTAAACATGGAAGGTTACACAAAATTTTCTTATGTTAATTCTGAAAGTTCTTTCTTCTTAAAAATTCGCATAATAAATGCTCGCTAAGATATGTTACTCGTCTCGCGGACATAGGCTTTTCAAGAATTTTTCGAGTTTCGATTATCTTTAGAAGTAAAACAACCGATTGGGTTCAAACTTTGTCGTCAAAAAAGTCTACAGAGCTTTCGAAGTGCAAAATCATTATGTGGATCTTAAACGTATTGCCATGATTGAATATTATAAGATTTTGCATTTTCATAAATGACTTTATCAAAAAATTGTTGATATATTTTAATTTTTTAACTGACTATTTTCATATTTTGTATTTAATACTGAACACAGTTATATTGAAACACTAGGCTAATACTATGCTATTATAAAATAAATAAAATATTTAACGTTAGATGAGAATGTGATTAGATTAACAACTTTTGAATGAAAAAATACTTTTAATAATAACTCGATTTTTAATAATAATTCAATATTGTAACATATCTATCTAGATCTACACTAACCTACTTATATCAAGAATCTTGGTATGTACATATTTTATAAAAGTTTATTTAATTAGTAATCAATATAATCATAAAAACCAATCTTCTCTATTCTATATAATCAATATTTTTTAAAGACTGAAAAACAACCTTTTAAATCAAGCTGATAAACTTAAAATACATTTTTTAGTTTTTTATTACTTAAAACTTTTAAAAATAGGTAGGAAAATCTTAAAGGAAATCATTTTGCCACACCAAAATTGAATAGCTAGAAATTTACAACTATTGTACAAAATAATCACAATATATATTTAAGTAAATATGTATTTAGTAATCATTATGCTCTTTTCTTTAAATTATTGCCAGTCCTTAAAAAGATAATACTTTATAAATATGATTCTGCGAATTAACGCCAGAATGAACTAACGTCAGAAGTAAACTTAAACTAACGTCAGGAAAATTTATATATTTTATAATGAGAAACAAGAGAAAATTGAAAAAAAAATGAAGAAAAAAATTAATTATTCACAGAAAGAAAAATAAAGTAATACCACAAGTATAAAACTAATGCTAAATATGAAATAATTATTAAAAACATTAGGTAATTTTAAATGCTTTATTGTTTGTTACTTAAGTATGTAAAAAAAAAAAACAAAATAGTAGGAGTTTTATAGGTTAGATTAAAATAGCAAAGAATTGAAACTAATGGGTTACCGCTCCAAACCCACGCTAAAAATATTATTGAAATCAGAAATTTATAACAAACTTTGAAGCTTTCATTAGTTATTTTTCATTACAGTAATAGATGTATTATAAGTCTGTAAAACATTGAAAATAGTGGGAGCGGCAGCCCCCAAGTTTCAACTAAATAAATTACTGAAACTTGTATTTCATAACCAACTAACCAACTCTAAAACCTCTACATTATTTAATATTTTTGTCATATATATTTAGTAAAACAGTAAAGCATTAAAAATAGGGAGGGCTGCCGACTCCAAATTCATGCCAAACAAATTATTAAAAGAAAGGTCTAAAGAAACTTTACTTTAGTTATCACCATTGTTTCCATCTTCCTCGATTTCCCAATTTTGCAACTAAGAATTTTGTAAGTTGTATTATTTACCGAACCCTGTACAACCTAAACAGCAATTTACCGTTTCCAACAATAAATAAATTTACAGCAATAAAAAATTTACTAAACTTAAAATAAGATTAAAGTAAGATTAACGCCAGAAAAAATGAGCTAATCCAAATAAAAATTAGCTAGAGTCAAACAATTTTTTTCTGTTTGATATTCATTTTTTGATTTTAGCAACAATTTTTGATCTAATTTTTTCTATGATTCTCCCGGCGTTAATTCGCAGAGCTATTTCAAGCAGATATAAGTATGTATTTAGTAATCATTATGTATATTTTGTCAAATCACTGTCACTTCAAAGGCAATACTTTATAAATATATATCAGCTATTACTTTGTTATTCGATAAAAAAGGAGGACATATGAAATTAATTAATATATAAAAAATAAAACTTTTTGAATAAAATTTCAAAAATATTGGATTTAAATCAACAATATAAATACTATAGCAAGTGTTTCATTTTTTCAGATATATCTACATTATAATATGTACATTAAAATCCAATCTAATAAAATATACATTTAACTTTAAAAAAGTAATATATTAAAAAACAATATATCTATATTTATGTAATATATTATTTAATTTTTATATAAAAGATATAACTTTAATACAGAGAGTTTCTTTCTTTCTTAATTACATGTATTATTTAAAAAAAAAAAGTATATTAGACAAAGTCGAATCCTAACAAACCATTCCTTAGATAACCTTGAAGAATATAAAATACTTTAATGTCAAAATTTACTGATGTATTAAACTTATTACTACTCGTATATCCAAAGTTACTAAATGGTATTGAATGTTTATTAAATTCTCACTCAAAAATGATTTTTTGAAATTTTTATTTGCTTACTAAACATTTAAAAGTTAATTCATTTCTTTATATTAAAATCATTACAATTAGTTACAAAAAGGAAAATTACAATTAGATTTTTTCATACCTCTTGTAAGAACTCTACATTTTTATTATGTATTACCAAAATGTGAAAGGTATTCGGACAAAAACAAAAGTTTCAACTAATTCTATCAATTTAATTTTAGATGTATTTGTGTTAACTGAAACTGTGCTGAATCCTTCCTTCTATTAACAATCTTGAATAATTTCTCTGCGTAAATGTACTTATTTTTTTAGAAAAGAGAAATATTCCGAACCTTTAACTAATGTTCTAATAGATAAAGAAAGAGGTGTATTAACTACATCTGATTTTCAACGCCAAAAACTGTTTTAATGTAAAATAAATTTGTCTTCCTAACACGAACTGTAAAATAAGGGTTAATATAAATTCTCAAATAACTAACTATAAGTCAAACTTCAAAACTTCTTTCCTAAGTGAAATAGTTTCAATTTGCTCTAATTTTGATAATAGTGATGTGTTTGTCTTATGTGAAGATTTCAATTCTCCAAATATAATCTTACGACTAGCAACTTTGCCTGGTTATATATGTTTGGCGAATAAAAAAGCTTTTGTTTTTATTGACAATTTAAATACAAATAACTTACGGTTTACCATTTTATAATTTCAAAAGTAAACGATTTTCGCGAAATCTTCCAGATTTGATTAACATTAGTTAAATTCTTATAATATTTATCTACATATAATATATAAAGTAGAAAGTTTGTTTGTTTGTTTGTTTCAGATTCACTTGAAAACCACCGGTTCGTTTGCAACCAAATTTTGCAGGAACATTTCTATGACCCCGGAAAGTGTTATAGTCTATATGGTGTTTTGGTTCATTAACCCATTGCGGCCATAAAGCTTTTTCGTTATTTCGTTGTCCTGCCTAAACGGTTCGATCGATTAAGTTGAAAATTTGTGCAAATGTTCTTCTTAGCTTTGGACGGGTGTCGAAGAAATTTGGATACAATATGTTACCCGGATTCGGGTAACATATCCGGCTTCCAAAAAAATTTTTGTTTCCGATTTATGTCCAATTTTGCTGGTTAAAAACACCATACCAAAGATAATTATTTATTTATTTGAAGGTACCGTGGCACATAAATGTACCATGTAGCTATAACCCCTGTTTCCAATTTGAAATGTGGGGTGGAAGATAATTATAGCCTATACTTTAGATGTAGGGTACAAAAACTTATTTAAGAATTTTAAGAATACTGAGTTTAACAACATAATATTTTTGGCCATTATTAAAAAACAGAAATAATCTCCTTCATACCATAATTGTCATATCATCAGATAGGAATGTACTATTAAGATGTGGCTTACCTATATATTATATTTCAGAAAAAATGTCATTGGAATATGTACATACTATATGTATAATATACGTATCTTTAAAAAATAGAATCATTATATTAGCAAACAAATTCACATTTATGTACATGATTTAATCAAAAATGAGTACATACATATTTAAAGAACAGAAAATGTTTAAGTTCTTACTCATATTTTTAGCCTTATTTAATATCCATTTGAAAACATAATTATGTATTAGAAAAAGTAAACGTAAAAAAATTCTGGTTGATTTATAAAGGTAAAAAACAATCCTGTCTTTTTTGTATTAAATATATGTCAAACAGAACCTGAGATGTATGCGTTTAAAAATAGGCTTTTACAAAATTTCAAGAGATGTATGTACTGTGTAACGGTGAGGCTACATGAAAAAAGTTTTTCTACAACATTACTTTTTTAAGAGACCTATGCGTGGTTAAAATTTCATTACTCTTTATTAAACAGTGTACCTATAAGTTTTATAAATATACGGACGGGGAGTGTGAAACTAATAGCAATTTTTTCAAAATTTTTATGAAAAATGTGCTTTAAAGTAATTCATAAAAACATGACGTGACATTATTTACGAAAAAAATGTTTTGCAATATGGTTTTTATAATTGAAATACGATTTTATGTTTCGGTATTAGCGAATATATTGTGGAAACTGACTTCGCGATAATTGTGTACTCAATAGATTACTGATTCCTTAAAAATTTTTTGTCTCAAATTCTTCGCTCTGTTTATTCAATTTGTTAAATAATAAAAATTAAATAAAATATAATTAACTGATATTAATTGTAATAAAAATTAAAAATATTAACTACCAGCATCAGTAAATGCATTTTACATCAAAAATAAAGCCTGGCTCAATATATTAAATTATACGAGGATGAATGCAAATGCCCTTGTAAACTCCTACAATTTTTTGTAGTATTAAAAGACAATATACTATTCCTTTGCTTTTTAAAATACATTTAATTATCATTTAACGTTGTAGGTTTTGAAGATATGTAAACTATATATATCTTCAAATATAAAAAATAAATGTATGTATATAACCAAAAAATTAAAATATCAAACCATTATCAAACCAAGTCTTTACGAAGTAGCTATACCATAAAACCATTAAATACTAATATTTAATATTTTATAATTTCTAGAACTATGGGTTGTACCTACATATATTCAAACTATATATTTATACATTCTTCAAAAGCAGATTCTAACCTTCCACATAACTATTATCAATCCAAAACGTTTTCAAATATTCTATAGTACCATTTAATACTAAGCGGTAAATGTATATTAAATTACAAAATAGTAAATATAATTTTAAATATTATATTATATTTATGCGCACATAGTATATTTATATTGTTATAAGTATATCGCCATACATTGCAATATTTCTTTAAAAATATTTCCATTCATAGAATAATTTCTTATAAGTACAATAAAATACATATATGTATGTAAATACGGCGCTATATAATATACATCTATACTCTTATCATTCATTCATCAGTGACATATACGATATGTAAATAAACATGATATTATATAAGTATGTATGTATATCAATATCATATAAATAAAAATTCTTCAAGCAACCGTTATGTTGTTTATTTATTTACATTTTTTGTGCTACACATTATATTCTCAACAATTTCAAATTATCGAGTAAAACAAAATGCAAAAAATTCGTTAAAGAAATTTGTTAGAAAATTTGAAAAAATCAAGTAACACTTTCGTCAATTATAAAGTAATCCTATATTATTAAAAAAAGTTGTAAATTAAGTTGTAAATTTTCGCATAACGGTAAATTAAGACACCGTATAGCACAAAAATAAATTTATTATATACTTGTTTGTAAAGCTCATAATAGCACCTATCGTTTGAAATTGTCAGATTGAAGATATACCTTATAGAGCTTGTGTTATAATAATTTAAATATAGAGATTTTTGAGGGCTTTGGTGGGCTGTAGCTCCTTAACGGGTGGGGCTACAAAAAAATTAATATTAACATAAAATTAATATTTTTATGATATCTATCAGCAGTTAAAATTTCATGGCTCTATTTCAAAAAAATTGTGGAGATCTAAAAGTCAGTTGTTCGGGAGCTACCCGAAGTTTTGGTCGGAACTCAACCAAACAAAATGGAGAACCTACAAATTGCTCTCAGAACATTTTGTGTAAATTTCAAGATTCTAGCTTTCCTAGTTTTTGAGTTAGCGTGCTGACGGACGGTAAGCCATGTCCAATTTGATTCTGATCCGATCCATACCTTTGAAGGTATATCTCGCTCGCTTATTTCGAGATGTTACAAACCGAGGAGTAATTTTATTATACCCGATACTTATTGTACGGCTATAAAAATATTTTTTTGTTATACTGGAATTTTGTATGATAAAAATAAATTTTTGTACATATGAAAAAATTGGAGATGAAAAGGTTATTTGTTTGAGAGCTACCCGAAGTTTGAGTCGTATCTTAACCAAAAATAATGAGGAATCTACAAATTTATCCAAGAATGCGTTATATTAATGACTCCAACTTTCTTAGTTTTTGAGTTATCATAGTATATACGGAAATATAGTATGTTTATACTTTGTTAATTTATGATATTTACTTTTAAAAGATATGTTACTATAGTATGTAACTTATACATAATATATACATACCTACACACATTATTCAAAAGCTAAAACAAAAAAAAAACAAAAAAATACAATTTAATAGGCACTTATTCTTCATGGCTAAAAAGGATAAAATAAAATAATAATAAAAAAAAATTTAAAAAAACAGCATTTTTTTTAACTTAAAAGTAGAAAATAAATTTTTAATTACGAATTTTTCTGAAATTTTTTTTCAAAATTGTATTGTTGCGATGGTAGTTTCTTTAAAAAAATTTATCTCAATACTGTGGTTTTAATTGATAAGATGTTAACAGCAAAATCGTAATTTTTCACAGGCGAGAAAAAACACTGTTTTTACTAGAAAAAATCAAATTAATAATGCAATTTCTAACGAAAATAATATTATTTTTTCATGATATTTGGAGTTATTCTATTAATTTTTGTTGTCACGAAAAGAACTAATTTTTATGTTGAATGGCATTAAAATGTAAAAATTGATGATTTTGCAGTTAACATCTTATGAATTAAAACCACAGAATATAGCATTTATATACATATGTGCCACCAAGCCTGTGAAATTAAAATAAAAGCTGGAGACATTAAACACATAACTATAAACTTACATTTTGGAAATATTGCCTCCAGCTTTTATATTAATTCACGGGCTTTATGGCACATATATAAATGCTATATTAAGATAAATTTGTTTAAAGAAACTTGTATCTAAAAAACCGCCTATTTATTCGTTTTAATTGTGGGCACTTTGATTGAAATACATAAATGTGTTTTAAACCATTTTTGAATTATCGCTGGTTCTACTTGGTGCCATAATGGCAAAATATGTTATGTGTCTGTTTCAAATAATAATATTCCAAATGACTTCTTCTTTGATAATTAACGATTTTTTACAGGTACTGATGTAAAAATCAAATTTTTAGGTAGTTTATTTAGGGAGTCAGTATGATAACGTAAATGTTTTTATCATACTTATAATGTCTATAGAAATAGTGCAATTGCACTATGGATTTTCTAGCTTATATATTATACTAAACAAACACAAATTTTTATGCGTATGTACATTAAGATTAAATCTGCTAACAAGAATTTTACAGTTTTCATTTTGCGTCATCAACAAGACAATATATGCATTGGTATATAAATTTTTAGAAATATAAAAAAAAATAAAAAAACAAAAACTATTTGTTCATATAATGTATATAGCGTGTTTTTAGCACATTTCCAAAAAAAAATTTGAAAAAATGTGCTTATTAGTTTCACTCTATCCGTCCGTCTGTCCGTCTGTTTACAAAACTTCTACACCGTTAAAGATAGAGAAAAGAAATTTTAACCATGGGTAGGTCTCATAAAAAAATAATGTTGCAGAAAAAATTTTTTATGTAGCCCCATTCATTACGGAGCTACAGCCCCTCAAACTTTGAAAAAGCCATATTTTTAAATGCATATATCTTATGTTCTGCTTAAGATTTTTTCAATCTAAAAACGTCATAGGACAGGTATTTTTTTAACTTTATAAATTAATATCAAAATTATACAATTTTTCTAAATTTAGTATTTAAATTTACAGTTATGTGAAAACCAAATTTTGCATGATTTTTCTATCTTCATAACTCCAGCACGCTTTTAGATATGGCTTGAAATTTTGAGGCAAGAAGTTTGATCAGAAATTTTTTTTGGGCCACCCCCTGTTTATGAGGTATTAGGGCTCAAAAATTTGCTATTTTTAAACACCTGTAACTTAGAAACCTGTACACATTTTACTTTGGTAAGATGTAAAAATTAAAGCAAGGAATAGGAATCTGAAATTTTGAGACAAGAAAGAGCTTTTAGAATTAGTATAAATTTTCTTAGAAATTTTTTTTGCACCATCCCCTGTTTAAGCGGTATTAGGGCTGAAAAATTTAAAATTTGCTATTTTTAGGCACCTGTAACTTAAGCACCTGCACAAATTTTGCTTCGGCAAGACATAAAAATTGAAACTCCACTACTATATTTTTACGTGTATTAACGGTTTTTCTTAGTTATAAAGGGTTCAGGACTTACAACCCCTCAAAATTCCAGAAAAGTGTTATTTTCACATATTTTCTTGTTACAAAAAATTTCTTATTTTTTAAATTTTCGAATTTTTGTGCAAGTCACAATTCTAAACAGTTTGAATTGTTTTGGAAATGTGCACTTTGAAAAAACGTTGGTTTACATTCTACCTTGTTTAATTTAATATGAAATTAGGACTTTTGAAAAAAAAAATATTCAATGGAAAAGTTGAATCAAAAAATTTTCAATGGCAAAGTTGTTGCTATTTACTTGTGTAACAACTTTTTATACCCGTATGAACTATGTGCAAGGTTATAATAAATTTACCATTACGTTTGTGACACCTTAAAGGAGTCGAGCTAGATATAGTGTCAAAGGTACGAATCGGCTCAGAATCGAATTCTGAGTCGATTAAGCCAATTTTTTCTGTACGTCCGTTCGTCCGTCCGAACGTTAACTCAAAAAATAAAGGAGCTAGGAGGCTGAAATTTTTTTTACGTCACTTTTGCAAAATTGTTAGTTTTGCTATTTAAATCCGAAATTTGTGGTCGGCGGGTTCGAGTAGCTACCATACAACTTCTTTCTTTATATTGAAATAACTCAGTATCTATTGAAACTAGATTTCTGAAATTGCAAATGATGATCAAGTTTTATGGCAACAACTTCTGCAAAATTTGGTTGTGGTGGTGCGACGGGTTCGGGTAGCTGCCATACAACTTCTCTTTTGAATGAAAATAAATCAGTGTCCGTCC
Source organism: Poecilobothrus nobilitatus (assembly GCA_947095535.1). NCBI lineage: Eukaryota > Metazoa > Arthropoda > Insecta > Diptera > Dolichopodidae > Poecilobothrus > Poecilobothrus nobilitatus. The sequence goes on along the minus strand of CAMUPU010000041.1, from coordinate 17,921 downwards.
GCACGATAACTCAAAAAATAAAGGAGGTAGGAGGTTACGTAAAGGTTACGTCACTGTTGCAAAATTGTTAGTTTTGCTATTTAAATCCAGCATTTTCGCCCGCCGCGTTCGAGTAGCTGCAATACAACTTCTTTTTTTAAATGGAAATAAGTCAGTGTCTATTCAAGCTAGGTATCTGAAATTTTGCAAATGATGATCAAGTTTTATGGCAACAACTTTTGTAAAATTTGGTTGTGATGGTATGATAGGTTTGGATAGCTACCATACAACTTCTCTTTTTAAATGAAAATAACTCAGTGTCTACTGAAGCTAGGAATCTGAAATTTAGTAAAGAGGTGTCGAGTTACATGCCAACAACTTTTGTAAAATTTCGTTCGTCTAAAGCAGCCAGTTCAGGCTTCTTGCACCTCTTGGAACTTAATGAAGCTAGGGGCCCGAAATCTTAGAAATGATGATCCAGTTTTATGGCAACAGCTTCTGTAAAATTTGCTTCTGCTGGTGCAACAACTTCGGGTAGCTGCCATACGACTTCTCTTTTGAAAATAACTCAGTGTCTATTGAAGCTAACTATCTGAAATTTAGTGAACAAGTGTCGAGTTAAATGCCAAAAACTTTTGTAAAATTTGATTGGTCTAAAGCAGGCGGTTCAGGTTTCTTGTATTTCTTGAACTTAATGATGCCACAATTTACATAAATATATCTAGGTAGTTAACGTCGGTACTGAAACATCTGAATATTTTTAAAAGATGATCAAGTTTTATAGAAATAGGAAATATCACGTTCATACGGGTATCCCAGAGTTGACACAGTCTACTCTACTGCACTCTTACTCGTTTTTACTAAATTTTTCGATAATATTTTGCTGTTTCAAAATATTCGTAAAAAATTTAAAAGTACCATCCATCTATCCGTGATATTTACTCCAAAACCAAAGCACAAACACACACACAGGCAGATATCACAATAAACAAATTTTTACAGATGTCTACGCACCGGAGCAATGCATTATTACAAAAATCTTTGGTACAAATTTTTGGTTTGAAAGCAATACCTACCTTGTACATTCATATATGCGGTCGTTAAAAATAGCATTGCATTTTAATAGTAAAAGTTTAAAAAAAATGTTTTTTTCATTAAATAACATCTCGTTTGTTTATTCATGGATTATGTTTTTTATCAAAGGCAAGTTACTTAACCAAAAGATAATATCCTTTTTTAGCACATTTCCAAAACAATTTTGAAAAAATGTGCCTATTAGTTTCTCTCTGTCCGTCCGTCTGTACGTCTGTCCGACAAAATTTCCAAACCGTTAAAGATAGAGAAAAAAATTTAAAAAATGGGTAGGTCTCAGAAAAAATTAATGTTGTAGAACAACTTTTTCATATATCCCCATCCGTTACGGAGCTGCAGCCCCTCAAACTTTGAAAAATACCTATTTTTAAATGCATGTATCTAATTTTCTACTTAACATTTTTCAATTACAGACATATTTCAATTTGAAAACACCATTCGACTGGAATTTTTTTACCTTTATAAATCAGTATCAAAATTATACAAGTTCTTTAAATTTAGTATTTAAATTTACCGTCATGTGAAAACCAAATTTTGCATGATTTTTCTATCTTCATAAGTCCAACACGTTTTAAGATAGGGACTTGAAATTTTACGGTAAGAAAGAACTTTATGAATTACTATAAGTTTCATCAGAAATTTTTTTTATACCACCCCCTGTTTATAAGCTACTAGTGCTTAAAAATTGCAAATTTGCTATTATTAAACACCTGTAACTTAGGCTACTGGGCATATTTTTCTTCGACAAGACAAAAAATTTAAAGCTCCAGTAATATATTTTTCCATAAATTAACGGTTTCTTTTAGTTGTATAGGGTACCAGGGTTACAGCCATCAAAATTGCAAAGAAGCCTTATTTTCAGATTTAGGTACATATGTGATATGATATAGGGTGTGTGTAGTAGTTTCACAATCTAGGAAAAATATAAGACCGGACATTTTTTTACCTTTATAAAACAATATCAAAGTTATGCAATATTTTGCAATTTACTATTTAAATTTACCGTTACCGTTACCGAAAACCAAATTTTCGATAATATGCCTCTTTTCATAACTCCGGTACGCTTTTAGATAGAAACTTGGAATTTTGAGACAAGAAAGAACTTTTAGAAATAGTGTAAGTTTCCTTAAAAAATGTTTTTGTATCACCCCCTATTTAAAGAGTTATTACGGCTAAAAAATTGAAAATTTTCTTGCATTTTGTCAAAAATTCGTTCAATATAAGCAGTTGGAGTAACAGTACAAAATTCCATGTCAATCAAATGGGTATGATCATGAAAAAAACGTTAAAAACATTATACAAATTGAACACTAGATTGAGTACAAAAAAATTGTATATAACCATAAATGAACTCGACGTAAACCAGTTAATATACTGCGAAAAATGTAAATATGTCTATAAAATAATAAACAAGAAAATCAAATCTTCATTAACATTTATAACAAGAGAAAACGTGCACAACTTACACTAGATACAGAGGACATCTTGTGGTACCTAAAGCAACTACAACTGAGAAGCTACAAGGATTAAAATGTAGTGCAATAAAGTTGTTTAACACTCTACCTATCCAACTAAAAGGCAGCCAAAACTTACATGAATTTAAACATGGACTTAAGAAATATTGAAAAAGCTTTAGAAATTAACTATTGTTGAAGAGAGAAAAAAAATTGTAATGTGATTACTAAACTTTTAGTTTCTAGTGTTAGTTTAGATTTAGTTTAGATTTTAATTTCTTATACACAATTTTTTGTGTAAATTGTCTAGAATTAATAATAAATAAAAAACCGTTGGTTTACATTCTGCCTTGTTTCTTATGATTATACCCTACACCTAAAGTATAGAGTATATTAACTTTGGTATGGAGTTTGTAACCACCAAAAGGAAGCGAGTTAGATATGGATGTGTATATATATTCTAAATCGGGATCACCTCCTGAGTCGATTTAACGATGTCCGTCCGTCGGTCCGTTCTCACAATAACTCAAAAACTAGTAAAGCTATCTTGATGAAATTTACATAGTAGGTTACTAATTTCGAATGGAAGGTTAAGTTCTAATCTGGACAAAATTGGTCAATGGGTTCGGATTCTGGAAGCTTCCGAATAATTTCGGAAAAAACGAGATTATCTCCAAAACTAACAAAGATAGAACCTTTAAATTTGGTACAATGATGTTCCTTCCTGTTTGATTTATGTCTCTGCAATTTGAGAGTATTTGGCCCATGGGTTCGGATTTTGGAACTCTTCTACGTTCCTGAAATTCAAGTTGAATAAGGAAGCAACGGGAAGAAGTTTCAAGGAGGTGCCAAAAACTTATGGATTTTTAATTTATTTGGATTTATTCAGGTGTATTAATAAGTCGGTTATATCGACTTAATGTTACATTTACTTGTTTTTTCTATAAGGTAAATATTAGGAAATTTAACAGATTTAAGTTTAAGTTAATAAAAACTACCTTTTATTGGTTTTTGTGCGTAATCAAGTAAATTGTATGTTATTGGATCAGTTCTTTTTATTTTCGCTATTGTATAAATTTCTGTTGACCAATTACGTTTTGTTAATATACTTTTGATTTACTTATAGAACACAATCTACAACCTTGTATTTTGCTTTTCGGAATATTTTCAATTTACTATAGACAGTTTTTAATATGAATTTCTCCTTTTGCTTTGTAATCTTTTTAGGTGGAAGTTTAATTGTGTGATGATATGTTGATTTATATTTTTCTATTAGCGATCCCAGAATCGATAACCATTTATAAGTGCCTTTTAAACTAAACTGTTTCCACATCGGATTTTTTAATGTGCGATTGAAATGTTCTACAATTGAGATTTTTAGTTCGGATTATGTATGAAAATTGTTAATTTTATTTTTCCTCATTAGATTTTGAAATTTTTTGTTGAAAAATTCCGAATCTTGATCACATTTTAAATTTTTTGGTTTTTTACCAGCACGCTTAAAAATCGAATAAAACATTATCAGCGGTTCAGCAAAACCTAATTTTCAAAATTTATCAATAACTGTTAATAAATATTTATATTCCTTGTTATATTTCGCATATGGAATCATTTTAAGCAAATCAATTCGCCAAGTGTCATTTAAACCCTTTTGAATAAATTTTCTTCGTGTAAATTTTTTTCTACCACCTCTATGAATTTCTGACACAACTTGTAACCTCGACATTATTCTTGTACCATTTAATTAAATTTTCCAAAGTGATTTTATATTGTTCTGTTGTATGACATTCACATGTATCCGCTCGAGAAGTGAAATTATCATATGTCCATGAACAAAGCGCAAATCGTGTTCCATAAATTGAAGTGTACTTTTTTTACTGCAGAGCAATTTTTAATGTGTTTGTGTAGATGTAATATTAGTTTCTTATGATGATTTAATAAGACTGAGAAATAAATATTTCGGAACTCCGTAACTTCCATAATTCAAATAGATTGTACTAAGAATATGTTCGCTGCTTTTATATTATATCTCGATTGAATTTTAAATTTAGATTCGTATCAGACACAGATCAAAAATTATTAATTTTATTCATCCATTTGATAGCGGGAGTATCTGGAACCCAGAAATTTCAGTTATTCCGAAAAATATAGATTTTCCTGATAAAAACTTTTATACCAGTATTCCGAAAGAATTTAGTGGGAATGATAATAAAACTACTTTAATAGTTTTAAATTATATAATGTTAGATTCTGCAAATAAACCGGTATGCGAACTATTTACTAAGGGTTTACACCATCGTAATTTATCTGTCATATTGTTAACGCAAAACGTTTTTCATCAGGGGAAATTCTCACAAGATCATAATATTTAATCTGTAAATGACAGACATTTAAAACCATTTTACTCAATGATTTACCAACCAACTTTCATTTTTTTCTTTTTAAATGATAAATATTCAGTATAGCCATCTTACAAAATTAATATTTTTCCAAAATTTTCTGATTTTCATTAATAATTTTCCATTTTTATAAAAAACCCATGTAAAGTATATACATATGTATCATATAATATGTATAATCTATACCTATAATATACATATTCAAAAACGACGCTCTTTTATTCCGTTGAATTTTAAATTTTGTTTTGTTGTTTTTGCTTTTTGTTTTTTTTTCTAAAAACATAAAAAAAATTTTAAAATATATTTTGCATGGTGGGAAATAGAAATTTCACAATAAAATTGAATATAAACGTCAAAACTTCAGTGGGGAGTTTGGTGCAGTGGTAGAGTGGCGGCTTCTTAAACTTTAGAAGCCTTTAGTTTGCAAGTTCGATTCTATTCTATTTTTTTTTTTTTTTTTATTTTTAATATTTTATACGAAATAAATTCTTACATATCATAATATTTAATCTGTAAATGACAGACATTTAAAACCGTTGTACTCAATGATTTACCAACCAACTTTCATTTTTTTCTTTTTAAATGATAAATATTCAGTATAGCCATCTTACAAAATTAATATTTTTCCAAAATTTTCTGATTTTCATTAATAATTTTCCATTTTTATAAAAAACCCATGTAAAGTATATACATATGTATCATATAATATGTATAATCTATACCTATAATATACATATTCAAAAACGACGCTCTTTTATTCCGTTGAATTTTAAATTTTGTTTTGTTGTTTTTGCTTTTTGTTTTTTTTTCTAAAAACATAAAAAAAATTTTAAAATATATTTTGCATGGTGGGAAATAGAAATTTCACAATAAAATTGAATATAAACGTCAAAACTTCAGTGGGGAGTTTGGTGCAGTGGTAGAGTGGCGGCTTCTTAAACTTTAGAAGCCTTTAGTTTGCAAGTTCGATTCTATTCTATTTTTTTTTTTTTTTATTTTTAATATTTTATACGAAATAAATTCTTACATATCATAATATTTAATCTGTAAATGACAAACATTTAAAACCATTTTACTCAATGATTTACCAACCAACTTTCATTTTTTTCTTTTTAAATGATAAATATTCAGTATAGCCATCTTACAAAATTAATAATTTTCCAAAATTTTCTGATTTTCATTAATAATTTTCCATTTTTATAAAAAACCCATGTAAAGTATATACATATGTATCATATAATATGTATAATCTATACCTATAATATACATATTCAAAAACGACGCTCTTTTATTCCGTTGAATTTTAAATTTTGTTTTGTTGTTTTTGCTTTTTGTTTTTTTTTCTAAAAACATAAAAAAAATTTTAAAATATATTTTGCATGGTGGGAAATAGAAATTTCACAATAAAATTGAATATAAACGTCAAAACTTCAGTGGGGAGTTTGGTGCAGTGGTAGAGTGGCGGCTTCTTAAACTTTAGAAGCCTTTAGTTTGCAAGTTCGATTCTATTCTATTTTTTTTTTTTTTTTATTTTTAATATTTTATACGAAATAAATTCTTACATATCATAATATTTAATCTGTAAATGACAGACATTTAAAACCGTTTTACTCAATGATTTACCAACCAACTTTCATTTTTTTCTTTTTAAATGATAAATATTCAGTATAGCCATCTTACAAAATTAATATTTTTCCAAAATTTTCTGATTTTCATTAATAATTTTCCATTTTTATAAAAAACCCATGTAAAGTATATACATATGTATCATATAATATGTATAATCTATACCTATAATATACATATTCAAAAACGACGCTCTTTTATTCCGTTGAATTTTAAATTTTGTTTTGTTGTTTTTGCTTTTTGTTTTTTTTTCTAAAAACATAAAAAAAATTTTAAAATATATTTTGCATGGTGGGAAATAGAAATTTCACAATAAAATTGAATATAAACGTCAAAACTTCAGTGGGGAGTTTGGTGCAGTGGTAGAGTGGCGGCTTCTTAAACTTTAGAAGCCTTTAGTTTGCAAGTTCGATTCTATTCTATTTTTTTTTTTTTTTATTTTTAATATTTTATACGAAATAAATTCTTACATATCATAATATTTAATCTGTAAATGACAGACATTTAAAACCATTTTACTCAATGATTTACCAACCAACTTTCATTTTTTTCTTTTTAAATGATAAATATTCAGTATAGCCATCTTACAAAATTAATATTTTTCCAAAATTTTCTAATTTTCATTAATAATTTTCCATTTTTATAAAAAACCCATGTAAAGTATATAGATATGTATCATATAATATGTATAATCTATACCTATATTATACATTTTTAAAAAAGACGGTCTTTGATTCCGTTAAATTTTTGTTTTATTTTTCTTTTCGATTAAAAATTTTAAAATATTGGTTGTATGGTAGGAGTAGGAATTTCACAATATAAGTGATTATAAAGATTAAAATTTTAGTTTAGTGTTTAGTACAGTGGTAGAGTGTGGGGTTATTAATAGTTGCTTTTTGATTTTGCAAGTTCGATTCAGTTCTGTTTTTTTTTTTGTTTTTTTTTTTTATATTTTAAACGAAATAAATTCTTACATATCATAATATCATAATAATATTTAATCTGTATAAAATAGATATTTAAAACCCTTTTACTCAATGATTTATCATCTTAGGCTTCTTATAATATATACATATATAATAGGTATATATTGAGTTTCCAATACTCAATAAATCAAGGGCAACTTCTAAAAGATAATAATAATCGTGTTTTTACAAAAAATATTATTTACAAAGAAATTTTAAATTCATAAAGGCTTTAATTATTGAAAATTGTATTTTTACATTTTAAATAAAATCATAAAGAAACTATACTGTATATATTGTATTGTAATTGCTAATTAAAACACCTCGAATTTCGAGGGGCGGGCGAATACTAGTATTTCATTAAATTGTAAATATTCAATGCTTTTCAAAAACCCTCGAGACAAATCAAAGATTTTTCCTCTTGTTAGACAGCTATATCCGGAAAATATAAAGGGTTTGTTGAGACTATATAATGAGTCAAAACCGCTTGGTTATATTTTGTAGGATTTAACCCAAGACATTAACGATTTATTTCGTATTTGATCTAATATTTTTTCAAAAGAATATTGTATCAAAAATAATAATATTGTAAAAAATTGCTGTCAAAATTATGAAAAGATTAAAGAAAAACCAACATCTAGTACATGTACTAGGAAATGCAAGAGAAAGAAATTTCGAACATTTTTCTTAAATATTGTGGTACACAAAAAGATTATCAGAAAACGTTAATATTATTACATTTGATACATATACCCAAACCAAATTCTTTTCTAAACGAAATGTATATACAGAAACTAACTATGAAAAGGTTATTTGTTTGAGAGCTACCCGAAGTTTGAGTCGTATCTTAACCAAAAACAATGAGGAATCTACAAATTTATACAAGAATGCGTTATATTAATGACTCCAACTTTCTTAGTTTTTGAGTTATCATAGTATATACGGAAATATAGTATGTTTATACTTTGTTAATTTATGATATTTACTTTTAAAAGATATGTTACTATAGTATGTAACTTATACATAATATATACATACCTACACACATTATTCAAAAGTTAAAACAAAAAAAAAACAAAAAAATACAATTTAATAGGCACTTATTCTTCATGGCTAAAAAGGATAAAATAAAATAATAATAAAAAAAAATTTAAAAAAACAGCATTTTTTTTAACTTAAAAGTAGAAAATAAATTTTTAATTACGAATTTCTCTGAAATTTTTTTTAAAATTGTATTGTTGCGATGGTAGTTTCTTTAAAAAAATTTATCTCAATACTGTGGTTTTAATTGATAAGATGTTAACAGCAAAATCGTAATTTTTCACAGGCGAGAAAAAACACTGTTTTTACTAGAAAAAATCAAATTAATAATGCAATTTCTAACGAAAATAATATTATTTTTTCATGATATTTGGAGTTATTCTATTAATTTTTGTTGTACGAAAAGAACTAATTTTTATGTTGAATGGCATTAAAATGTAAAAATTGATGATTTTGCAGTTAACATCTTATGAATTAAAACCACAGAATATAGCATTTATATACATATGTGCCACCAAGCCTGTGAAATTAAAATAAAAGCTGGAGACATTAAACACATAACTATAAACTTACATTTTGGAAATATTGCCTCCAGCTTTTATATTAATTCACGGGCTTTATGGCACATATATAAATGCTATATTAAGATAAATTTGTTTAAAGAAACTTGTATCTAAAAAACCGCCTATTTATTCGTTTTTATTGTGGGCACTTTGATTGAAATACATAAATGTGTTTTAAACCATTTTTGAATTATCGCTGGTTCTACTTGGTGCCATAATGGCAAAATATGTTATGTGTCTGTTTCAAATAATAATATTCCAAATGACTTCTTCTTTGATAATTAACGATTTTTTACAGGTACTGATGTAAAAATCAAATTTTTAGGTAGTTTATTTAGGGAGTCAGTATGATAACGTAAATGTTTTTATCATACTTATAATGTCTATAGAAATAGTGCAATTGCACTATGGATTTTCTAGCTTATATATTATACTAAACAAACACAAATTTTTATGCGTATGTACATTAAGATTAAATATGCTAACAAGAATTTTACAGTTTTCATTTTGCGTCATCAACAAGACAATATATGCATTGGTATATAAATTTTTAGAAATATAAAAAAAAATAAAAAAACAAAAACTATTTGTTCATATAATGTATATAGCGTGTTTTTAGCACATTTCCAAAAAAAAATTTGAAAAAATGTGCTTATTAGTTTCACTCTATCCGTCCGTCTGTCCGTCTGTTTACAAAACTTCTACACCGTTAAAGATAGAGAAAAGAAATTTTAACCATGGGTAGGTCTCATAAAAAAATAATGTTGCAGAAAAAATTTTTTATGTAGCCCCATTCATTACGGAGCTACAGCCCCTCAAACTTTGAAAAAGCCATATTTTTAAATGCATATATCTTATGTTCTGCTTAAGATTTTTTCAATCTAAAAACGTCATAGGACAGGTATTTTTTTAACTTTATAAATTAATATCAAAATTATACAATTTTTCTAAATTTAGTATTTAAATTTACAGTTATGTGAAAACCAAATTTTGCATGATTTTTCTATCTTCATAACTCCAGCACGCTTTTAGATATGGCTTGAAATTTTGAGGCAAGAAGTTTGATCAGAAATTTTTTTTGGGCCACCCCCTGTTTATGAGGTATTAGGGCTCAAAAATTTGCTATTTTTAAACACCTGTAACTTAGAAACCTGTACACATTTTACTTTGGTAAGATGTAAAAATTAAAGCAAGGAATAGGAATCTGAAATTTTGAGACAAGAAAGAGCTTTTAGAATTAGTATAAATTTTCTTAGAAATTTTTTTTGCACCATCCCCTGTTTAAGCGGTATTAGGGCTGAAAAATTTAAAATTTGCTATTTTTAGGCACCTGTAACTTAAGCACCTGCACAAATTTTGCTTCGGCAAGACATAAAAATTGAAACTCCACTACTATATTTTTACGTGTATTAACGGTTTTTCTTAGTTATAAAGGGTTCAGGACTTACAACCCCTCAAAATTCCAGAAAAGTGTTATTTTCACATATTTTCTTGTTACAAAAAATTTCTTATTTTTTAAATTTTCGAATTTTTGTGCAAGTCACAATTCTAAACAGTTTGAATTGTTTTGGAAATGTGCACTTTGAAAAAACGTTGGTTTACATTCTACCTTGTTTAATTTAATATGAAATTAGGACTTTTGAAAAAAAAAATATTCAATGGAAAAGTTGAATCAAAAAATTTTCAATGGCAAAGTTGTTGCTATTTACTTGTGTAACAACTTTTTATACCCGTATGAACTATGTGCAAGGTTATAATAAATTTACCATTACGTTTGTGACACCTTAAAGGAGTCGAGCTAGATATAGTGTCAAAGGTACGAATCGGCTCAGAATCGAATTCTGAGTCGATTAAGCCAATTTTTTCTGTACGTCCGTTCGTCCGTCCGAACGTTAACTCAAAAAATAAAGGAGCTAGGAGGCTGAAATTTTTTTTACGTCACTTTTGCAAAATTGTTAGTTTTGCTATTTAAATCCGAAATTTGTGGTCGGCGGGTTCGAGTAGCTACCATACAACTTCTTTCTTTATATTGAAATAACTCAGTATCTATTGAAACTAGATTTCTGAAATTGCAAATGATGATCAAGTTTTATGGCAACAACTTCTGCAAAATTTGGTTGTGGTGGTGCGACGGGTTCGGGTAGCTGCCATACAACTTCTCTTTTGAATGAAAATAAATCAGTGTCCGTCCGCACGATAACTCAAAAAATAAAGGAGGTAGGAGGTTACGTAAAGGTTACGTCACTGTTGCAAAATTGTTAGTTTTGCTATTTAAATCCAGCATTTTCGCCCGCCGCGTTCGAGTAGCTGCAATACAACTTCTTTTTTTAAATGGAAATAAGTCAGTGTCTATTCAAGCTAGGTATCTGAAATTTTGCAAATGATGATCAAGTTTTATGGCAACAACTTTTGTAAAATTTGGTTGTGATGGTATGATAGGTTTGGATAGCTACCATACAACTTCTCTTTTTAAATGAAAATAACTCAGTGTCTACTGAAGCTAGGAATCTGAAATTTAGTAAAGAGGTGTCGAGTTACATGCCAACAACTTTTGTAAAATTTCGTTCGTCTAAAGCAGCCAGTTCAGGCTTCTTGCACCTCTTGGAACTTAATGAAGCTAGGGGCCCGAAATCTTAGAAATGATGATCCAGTTTTATGGCAACAGCTTCTGTAAAATTTGATTCTGCTGGTGCAACAACTTCGGGTAGCTGCCATACGACTTCTCTTTTGAAAATAACTCAGTGTCTATTGAAGCTAACTATCTGAAATTTAGTGAACAAGTGTCGAGTTAAATGCCAAAAACTTTTGTAAAATTTGATTGGTCTAAAGCAGGCGGTTCAGGTTTCTTGTATTTCTTGAACTTAATGATGCCACAATTTACATAAATATATCTAGGTAGTTAACGTCGGTACTGAAACATCTGAATATTTTTAAAAGATGATCAAGTTTTATAGAAATAGGAAATATCACGTTCATACGGGTATCCCAGAGTTGACACAGTCTACTCTACTGCACTCTTACTCGTTTTTACTAAATTTTTCGATAATATTTTGCTGTTTCAAAATATTCGTAAAAAATTTAAAAGTACCATCCATCTATCCGTGATATTTACTCCAAAACCAAAGCACAAACACACACACAGGCAGATATCACAATAAACAAATTTTTACAGATGTCTACGCACCGAAGCAATGCATTATTACAAAAATCTTTGGTACAAATTTTTGGTTTGAAAGCAATACCTACCTTGTACATTCATATATACGGTCGTTAAAAATAGCATTGCATTTTAATAGTAAAAGTTTAAAAAAAATGTTTTTTTCATTAAATAACATCTCGTTTGTTTATTCATGGATTATGTTTTTTATCAAAGGCAAGTTACTTAACCAAAAGATAATATCCTTTTTTAGCACATTTCCAAAACAATTTTGAAAAAATATGCCTATTAGTTTCTCTCTGTCCGTCCGTCTGTACGTCTGTCCGACAAAATTTCCAAACCGTTAAAGATAGAGAAAAAAATTTAAAAAATGGGTAGGTCTCACAAAAAATTAATGTTGTAGAACAACTTTTTCATATATCCCCATCCGTTACGGAGCTGCAGCCCCTCAACCTTTGAAAAATACCTATTTTTAAATGCATGTATCTAATTTTCTACTTAACATTTTTCAATTACAGACATATTTCAATTTGAAAACACCATTCGACTAGAATTTTTTACCTTTATAAATCAGTATCAAAATTATACAAGTTCTTTAAATTTAGTATTTAAATTTACCGTCATGTGAAAACCAAATTTTGCATGATTTTTCTATCTTCATAAGTCCAACACGTTTTAAGATAGGGACTTGAAATTTTACGGTAAGAAAGAACTTTATGAATTACTATAAGTTTCATCAGAAATTTTTTTTATACCACCCCCTGTTTATAAGCTACTAGTGCTTAAAAATTGCAAATTTGCTATTATTAAACACCTGTAACTTAGGCTACTGGGCATATTTTTCTTCGACAAGACAAAAAATTTAAAGCTCCAGTAATATATTTTTCCATAAATTAACGGTTTCTTTTAGTTGTATAGGGTACCAGGGTTACAGCCATCAAAATTGCAAAGAAGCCTTATTTTCAGATGTAGGTACATATGTGATGTGATATAGGGTGTGTGTAGTAGTTTCACAATCTAGGAAAAATATAAGACCGGACATTTTTTTACCTTTATAAAACAATATCAAAGTTATGCAATATTTTGCAATTTACTATTTAAATTTACCGTTACCGTTACCGAAAACCAAATTTTCCATAATATGTCTCTTTTCATAACTCCGGTACGCTTTTAGATAGAAACTTGGAATTTTGAGACAAGAAAGAACTTTTAGAAATAGTGTAAGTTTCCTTAAAAAATGTTTTTGTATCACCCCCTATTTAAAGAGTTATTACGGCTAAAAAATTGAAAATTTTCTTGCATTTTGTCAAAAATTCGTTCAATATAAGCAGTTGGAGTAACAGTACAAAATTCCATGTCAATCAAATGGGTATGATCATGAAAAAAACGTTAAAAACATTATACAAATTGAACACTAGATTGAGTACAAAAAAATTGTATATAACCATAAATGAACTCGACGTAAACCAGTTAATATACTGCGAAAAATGTAAATATGTCTATAAAATAATAAACAAGAAAATGAAATCTTCATTAACATTTATAACAAGAGAAAACGTGCACAACTTACACTAGATACAGAGGACATCTTGTGGTACCTAAAGCAACTACAACTGAGAAGCTACAAGGATTAAAATGTAGTGCAATAAAGTTGTTTAACACTCTACCTATCCAACTAAAAGGCAGCCAAAACTTACATGAATTTAAACATGGACTTAAGAAATATTGAAAAAGCTTTAGAAATTAACTATTGTTGAAGGAAGAAAAAAAATTGTAATGTGATTACTAAACTTTTAGTTTCTAGTGTTAGTTTAGATTTAGTTTAGATTTTAATTTCTTATACACAATTTTTTGTGTAAATTGTCTAGAATTAATAATAAATAAAAAACCGTTGGTTTACATTCTGCCTTGTTTCTTATGATTATACCCTACACCTAAAGTATAGAGTATATTAACTTTGGTATGGAGTTTGTAACCACCAAAAGGAAGCGAGTTAGATATGGATGTGTATATATATTCTAAATCGGGATCACCTCCTGAGTCGATTTAACGATGTCCGTCCGTCGGTCCGTTCTCACAATAACTCAAAAACTAGTAAAGCTATCTTGATGAAATTTACATAGTAGGTTACTAATTTCGAATGGAAGGTTAAGTTCTAATCTGGACAAAATTGGTCAATGGGTTCGGATTCTGGAAGCTTCCGAATAATTTCGGAAAAAACGAGATTATCTCCAAAACTAACAAAGATAGAACCTTTAAATTTGGTACAATGATGTTCCTTCCTGTTTGATTTATGTCTCTGCAATTTGAGAGTATTTGGCCCATGGGTTCGGATTTTGGAACTCTTCTACGTTCCTGAAATTCAAGTTGAATAAGGAAGCAACGGGAAGAAGTTTCAAGGAGGTGCCAAAAACTTATGGATTTTTAATTTATTTGGATTTATTCAGGTGTATTAATAAGTCGGTTATATCGACTTAATGTTACATTTACTTGTTTTTTCTATAAGGTAAATATTAGGAAATTTAACAGATTTAAGTTTAAGTTAATAAAAACTACCTTTTATTGGTTTTTGTGCGTAATCAAGTAAATTGTATGTTATTGGATCAGTTCTTTTTATTTTCGCTATTGTATAAATTTCTGTTGACCAATTACGTTTTGTTAATATACTTTTGATTTACTTATAGAACACAATCTACAACCTTGTATTTTGCTTTTCGGAATATTTTCAATTTACTATAGACAGTTTTTAATATGAATTTCTCCTTTTGCTTTGTAATCTTTTTAGGTGGAAGTTTAATTGTGTGATGATATGTTGATTTATATTTTTCTATTAGCGATCCCAGAATCGATAACCATTTATAAGTGCCTTTTAAACTAAACTGTTTCCACATCGGATTTTTTAATGTGCGATTGAAATGTTCTACAATTGAGATTTTTAGTTCGGATTATGTATGAAAATTGTTAATTTTATTTTTCCTCATTAGATTTTGAAATTTTTTGTTGAAAAATTCCGAATCTTGATCACATTTTAAATTTTTTGTTTTTTTACCAGCACGCTTAAAAATCGAATAAAACATTATCAGCGGTTCAGCAAAACCTAATTTTCAAAATTTATCAATAACTGTTAATAAATATTTATATTCCTTGTTATATTTCGCATATGGAATCATTTTAAGCAAATCAATTCGCCAAGTGTCATTTAAACCCTTTTGAATAAATTTTCTTCGTGTAAATTTTTTTCTACCACCTCTATGAATTTCTGACACAACTTGTAACCTCGACATTATTCTTGTACCATTTAATTAAATTTTCCAAAGTGATTTTATATTGTTCTGTTGTATGACATTCACATGTATCCGGTCGAGAAGTGAAATTATCATATGTCCATGAACAAAGCGCAAATCGTGTTCCATAAATTGAAGTGTACTTTTTTTACTGCAGAGCAATTTTTAATGTGTTTGTGTAGATGTAATATTAGTTTCTTATGATGATTTAATAAGACTGAGAAATAAATATTTCGGAACTCCGTAACTTCCATAATTTAAATAGATTGTACTAAGAATATGTTCGCTGCTTTTATATTATATCTCGATTGAATTTTAAATTTAGATTCGTATCAGACACAGATCAAAAATTATTAATTTTATTCATCCATTTGATAGCGGGAGTATCTGGATGTGAGAAAACAAAATTTGTGTGTAATTTAATTGAAAATATCAACAGATACATTTACCCCAAAAATTGAAACAATAAAATGGTGTAACCCAGAAATTTCAGTTATTCCGAAAAATATAGATTTTCCTGATAAAAACTTTTATACCAGTATTCCGAAAGAATTTAGTGGGAATGATAATAAAACTACTTTAATAGTTTTAAATTATATAATGTTAGATTCTGCAAATAAACCGGTATGCGAACTATTTACTAAGGGTTTACACCATCGTAATTTATCTGTCATATTGTTAACGCAAAACGTTTTTCATCAGGGGAAATTCTCACAAGATATTTCATTAAATTGTAAATATTTAATGCTTTTCAAAAACCCTCGAGACAAATCAAAGATTTTTCCTCTTGTTAGACAGCTATATCCGGAAAATATAAAGGGTTTGTTGAGAGTATATAATGAGTCAAAACCGCTTGGTTATATTTTGTAGGATTTAACCCAAGACATTAACGATTTATTTCGTATTTGATCAAATATTTTTTCAAAAGAATATTGTATCAAAAATAATAATATTGTAAAAAATTGCTGTCAAAATTATGAAAAGATTGAAGAAAAACCAACATCTAGTACATGTACTAGGAAATGCAAGAGAAAGAAATTTCAAACATTTTTTCTTAAATATTGTGGTACACAAAAAGATTATCAGAAAACGTTAATATTATTACATTTGATACATATACCCAAACCAAATTCTTTTCTAAACGAAATGTATATACAGAAACTAACTAAATATAAATCAACATCAGCACAGGCCAATTTTGTACCATTAACTACTGATGTATCTAAGAATATGACCCTAAAAAAAAAACATTTAAATATGGATATTGATTTAGCACATTACGATTTTAATGAAAAATTAATAAAAAAAATTAGCTCAAACTGAAATGTTAAAAGTGAAAAACTAGTTGAAAGACAATTTCTAAGCTCTCATTATCGAATGTTTGAAACACCAAGTTGTGATTTAATTTAATTGCTGCACCATCCTCTGAAGAGAAGAAGACGCTAGGATCAACTGGCAGTACAGTATCCTCAAGTATACTTTCACAGTTTCCTGAAACAAAAGAACAAAAACTAAAACCTTTACTAAGATGTCCAAAACTAACAAAATCACCAACACATAAAAAGGAATGGACAACATATAAAAAGTACAATATTTTATGATTTAAAAAGTTAACAAAGATGGATAGTCAAGAGGATTTCTATGCAACATTGTTTAGTAATGATAATTAAAACTGTTTCCACACAACACTTTAGCTTCATTTGAAAAAAAATGACCTATTCACTTTGATTTGAGTAATGGAAATTGGAAAGTTTATCTTTCGGAAATTTAGAAACCAGAAGAAAGAAAAGAAATGTGCTTTTATAAATATTGGACAGGATAATGTTTATGTAAGACACATTGAAAAACCTTTTGAAAAAATTAAAGCAAACAAATTTATAGCTACACCTATTATTTTTATTTATTATTTATTTTTATTCAATTCATTTATTCATATTTATAGTATTATATTACAAATTCAACATATGTTTTCAATTAAAATTAGAATCAATTTAATAAAATTATCTATGTATGGGGTTACAAAAAATAAAAATCAAATAAATAAAAAAATCCGTCGATAGCAAAAATAACAATTTTTAAAGATTTATGTAAAATTTCAAACTAATGCATTTAAAAGCTCATCAGCATTTGCAGAATTAATATTTAAAAGCCACTCCTTAGTCAGTTTGAGAAATCTTGATAGTGAGTTTGAATTTTTTTTATTAGAAAGTAATTTATTAAAGAGTTTAGGCGCTGCGATTATAAAGAATTGACAGTAGTGATGTCTATTAAAAAGAAGAACAGAGACCAGACTTATATTATTGATTCTCAGATTATATCTATACGAACGCCTTAATACCATATTCCCCGATTGAATAAAAA
>CAMUPU010000040.1:30000-32532 GCA_947095535.1 Poecilobothrus nobilitatus | reverse complement strand
AATAATAATAATAATAATAATAATAATAATAATAATAATAATAATGATAATAATAATAATAATAATGATAATAATAATAATAATAATAATAATAATAATAATAATAATAATAATAATAATAATAATAATAATAATAATAATAATAATAATAATAGTAATAGTAATAATAATAATAATAATAATAATAACAATAAAAATAATAATAATAAAAATAATAATAATAATAATAAAAATAATAAAAATAATAATAATAATAAAAATAATAATAATAATAATAATAATAATATTAATAATAATTTTTTTTTTTTTTTTTTTTACGAAGGAGGTTGGAATCTTTTATAGACCGTACCGGAAATTTTTCTCTTACTCTCTCTCTCTTCCCGGCGTGTGTGGGACTCCGTTAAATGGTTATACATTTATTTATTTGTTTTATTTATTTTATTAAACAAAACCAAAACAAGGTCGTTACAAAAAAAATTCTTAAATTAATGCTTATAATTAAAATTAAACAAAACAATGACTTAAAACTAAATTTATAATAACTTAAATCCTAAAAAAAGTTAATTTATTATTATTATTATTGTTCTCATGAATTTTTTATTCAAACTACAATAACAACTTCATTTTAACAAAAAAATGGAAATATGATATTTGTACAGATATGTCCATACATATAATGACAATCAATTTAACATTTTATGTAAAAAAATGTAAATAAATATCTTATTATTACGTAGAAGTAAAATTTAAAAAAAAATGAATTTTTTTAATTAAAATGTACAAAAAAAAAATGATCTACATAAAAAACATTAGTTTTTGCTTAAGTAAGAATTAAGTCAAATAAGAATTAAGAAGTAAGTGTAAACAAAAACATTTTTTTTTTTGCTTAAGTAAGAATTAATTGTCTAAGGTCATTAAATTGGAAAAATGCAGTTGTACAATGTGTTTGAAAGTATTTCTGGAGATAGATGTAGAATAGAGATGACTAATTTTGTTAAAAGTAGTACAACATCTATTGATGGGTTCATTTCTACCGTACTCTGTATTATGTTTGAAGTCCATTAAAAATTTAGTATTTCTAGTTTGCCTAACACTATCGTTAAGTCTTCTAGTTTGCCTAACACTATCGTTAAGTCTAAATTTGTTATTAAGAGATTGGATAGAAATACTATTATTCAAAATATCAAAAGTAAAGCATGATGACAATAGTTGTCTACGAAAAGATAAAGAAAGCAAGTTTAATGAATTAAGTCTTGTAATGTAACTAGGTAGATTAGCAAAATCAAAAAGGGTTATATTGATTCCTTAATGCAAATAAAAGAAATTGCTTTTGAACTGGTTCGATTCTATTGGAATGAACTGCAAAGGCTGGATCCCACACAATGTTACCGTATTCTAAGATAGATCGAACTAGGGAACAATAAAGAGATTTAGTCACAGCTAAATTGCTAAATTCTTTAGCTCTTCTCTTAATGAAACCTAACATTTTATTAGCCTTTGAAACTATTAGATCATAGTGAAGATTATAATTAAGTTTATTATCGAGAAGAATTCCTAAATCAGTAATGCTAAAAACCCTTTCAAGAGTTACATTATCTATTTTGTAGTCATATATTAAAGAAGACTGTTTACCTGTAAAGCTTATAACCTTGCATTTCTGTATATTGAGTTCTAATTTATTTGACGTGCACCAAGCTTGTAACATTGATAAGCTTGATTGAAGTTTAGCTGCATCAAAATTATCTTTAACCACTTGATATATTTTTAGGTCATCAGCAAACGAAATGTGAGGTATATTGCTTAGATATTCCGAAAGATCTCAAATAAAAACATTAAACAGAAGCCTAAATGGCTGCCTTGCGGTACACAGGAAGTGACCCCAATGGTGTTGGATAATAAACCACGAAATTTAACATTTTGAGTTCTTTCTATAAGATAAGAATTACGCCACTCAAGAAATGAACCAGAAATGCCAAAAGATGATAGTTTGTTTAGCAAAGTGAAGTGATCTACACGATCGAAAGCTTTGCTAAAATCAGTGTAAATTGCATCAACTTGGTACCCTTTCTCCATTTGATTTCTCCTTTCTCCAATAACAATAACAATAACAATAACAATAACAATAACAATAACAATAACAATAACAATAACAATAACAATAACAATAACAATAACAATAACAATAACAATAACAATAACAATAACAATAACAATAACAATAACAATAACAATAACAATAACAATAACAATAACAATAACAATAACAATAACAATAACAATAACAATAACAATAACAATAACAATAACAATAACAATAACAATAACAATAACAATAACAATAACAATAACAATAACAATAACAATAACAATAACAATAACAATAACAATAACAATAACAATAACAATAACAATAACAATAACAATAACAATAACAATAACAATAACAATAACAATAACAATAACAATAACAATAACAATAACAATAACAATAACAATAACAATAACAATAACAATAACAATAACAATAACAAT
>CAMUPU010000040.1:22500-25000 GCA_947095535.1 Poecilobothrus nobilitatus | reverse complement strand
AGGAAGTGACCCCAATGGTGTTGGATAATAAACCACGAAATTTAACATTTTGAGTTCTTTCTATAAGATAAGAATTAAGCCACTCAAGAAATGAACCAGAAATGCCAAAAGTTGATAGTTTGTTTAGCAAAGTGAAGTGATCTACACGATCGAAAGCTTTGCTAAAATCAGTGTAAATTGCATCAACTTGGTACCCTTTCTCAATTTGATTTCTCCAATAACAATAACAATAACAATAACAATAACAATAACAATAACAATAACAATAACAATAACAATAACAATAACAATAACAATAACAATAACAATAACAATAACAATAACAATAACAATAACAATAACAATAACAATAACAATAACAATAACAATAACAATAACAATAACAATAACAATAACAATAACAATAACAATAACAATAACAATAACAATAACAATAACAATAACAATAACAATAACAATAACAATAACAATAACAATAACAATAACAATAACAATAACAATAACAATAACAATAACAATAACAATAACAATAACAATAACAATAACAATAACAATAACAATAACAATAACAATAACAATAACAATAACAATAACAATAACAATAACAATAACAATAACAATAACAATAACAATAACAATAACAATAACAATAACAATAACAATAACAATAACAATAACAATAACAATAACAATAACAATAACAATAACAATAACAATAACAATAACAATAACAATAACAATAACAATAACAATAACAATAACAATAACAATAACAATAACAATAACAATAACAATAACAATAACAATAACAATAACAATAACAATAACAATAACAATAACAATAACAATAACAATAACAATAACAATAACAATAACAATAACAATAACAATAACAATAACAATAACAATAACAATAACAATAACAATAACAATAACAATAACAATAACAATAACAATAACAATAACAATAACAATAACAATAACAATAACAATAACAATAACAATAACAATAACAATAACAATAACAATAACAATAACAATAACAATAACAATAACAATAACAATAACAATAACAATAACAATAACAATAACAATAACAATAACAATAACAATAACAATAACAATAACAATAACAATAACAATAACAATAACAATAACAATAACAATAACAATAACAATAACAATAACAATAACAATAACAATAACAATAACAATAACAATAACAATAACAATAACAATAACAATAACAATAACAATAACAATAACAATAACAATAACAATAACAATAACAATAACAATAACAATAACAATAACAATAACAATAACAATAACAATAACAATAACAATAACAATAACAATAACAATAACAATAACAATAACAATAACAATAACAATAACAATAACAATAACAATAACAATAACAATAACAATAACAATAACAATAACAATAACAATAACAATAACAATAACAATAACAATAACAATAACAATAACAATAACAATAACAATAACAATAACAATAACAATAACAATAACAATAACAATAACAATAACAATAACAATAACAATAACAATAACAATAACAATAACAATAACAATAACAATAACAATAACAATAACAATAACAATAACAATAACAATAACAATAACAATAACAATAACAATAACAATAACAATAACAATAACAATAACAATAACAATAACAATAACAATAACAATAACAATAACAATAACAATAACAATAACAATAACAATAACAATAACAATAACAATAACAATAACAATAACAATAACAATAACAATAACAATAACAATAACAATAACAATAACAATAACAATAACAATAACAATAACAATAACAATAACAATAACAATAACAATAACAATAACAATAACAATAACAATAACAATAACAATAACAATAACAATAACAATAACAATAACAATAACAATAACAATAACAATAACAATAACAATAACAATAACAATAACAATAACAATAACAATAACAATAACAATAACAATAACAATAACAATAACAATAACAATAACAATAACAATAACAATAACAATAACAATAACATAACAATAACAATAACAATAACAATAACAATAACAATAACAATAACAATAACAATAACAATAACAATAACAATAACAATAACAATAACAATAACAATAACAATAACAATAACAATAACAATAACAATAACAATAACAATAACAATAACAATAACAATAACAATAACAATAACAATAACAATAACAATAACAATAACAATAACAATAACAATAACAATAACAATAACAATAACAATAACAATAACAATAACAATAACAATAACAATAACAATAACAATAACAATAACAATAACAATAACAATAACAATAACAATAACAATAACAATAACAATAACAATAACAATAACAATAACAATAACAATAACAATAACAATAACAATAACAATAACAATAACAATAACAATAACAATAACAATAA
>CAMUPU010000040.1:0-20000 GCA_947095535.1 Poecilobothrus nobilitatus | reverse complement strand
GCCTAACACTATCGTTAAGTCTAAATTTGTTATTAAGAGATTGGATAGAAATACTATTATTCAAAATATCAAAAGTAAAGCATGATGACAATAGTTGTCTACGAAAAGATAAAGAAAGCAAGTTTAATGAATTAAGTCTTGTAATGTAACTAGGTAGATTAGCAAAATCAAAAGGGTTATATTGATTCCTTAATGCAAATAAAAGAAATTGCTTTTGAACTGGTTCGATTCTATTGGAATGAACTGCAAAGGCTGGATCCCACACAATGTTACCGTATTCTAAGATAGATCGAACTAGGGAACAATAAAGAGATTTAGTCACAGCTAAATTGCTAAATTCTTTAGCTCTTCTCTTAATGAAACCTAACATTTTATTAGCCTTTGAAACTATTAGATCATAGTGAAGATTATAATTAAGTTTATTATCGAGAAGAATTCCTAAATCAGTAATGCTAAAAACCCTTTCAAGAGTTACATTATCTATTTTGTAGTCATATATTAAAGAAGACTGTTTACCTGTAAAGCTTATAACCTTGCATTTCTGTATATTGAGTTCTAATTTATTTGACGTGCACCAAGCTTGTAACATTGATAAGCTTGATTGAAGTTTAGCTGCATCAAAATTATCTTTAACCACTTGATATATTTTTAGGTCATCAGCAAACGAAATGTGAGGTATATTGCTTAGATATTCCGAAAGATCTCAAATAAAAACATTAAACAGAAGCCTAAATGGCTGCCTTGCGGTACACAGGAAGTGACCCCAATGGTGTTGGATAATAAACCACGAAATTTAACATTTTGAGTTCTTTCTATAAGATAAGAATTAAGCCACTCAAGAAATGAACCAGAAATGCCAAAAGTTGATAGTTTGTTTAGCAAAGTGAAGTGATCTACACGATCGAAAGCTTTGCTAAAATCAGTGTAAATTGCATCAACTTGGTACCCTTTCTCCATTTGATTCAGGATTTCAGACGTATAAACCATCAGGTTCGTAGTAGTTGAACGACCTTTTCTGAAACCATGTTGTTGTTGATTTAGTTTTGCATTTATGATAGGAGTAATTCTATCAACTACAATTTTTTCAAATAATTTAGGTATAGTCGAAAGGATTGCTATACCTCGATAATTTTCCACCGATGCTCTATCTCCTTTTTTAAAAATAGGGGTTAAGTGGGAGGATTTCCACTTTTGTGGGAAAATCCCAATTGAAAGTGACTTATTGAAAATAAAATGAAGAGGGAAGATTAGACTGTGAGAGCAATTATGTAAAAAGATTGGAGGAATTAAGTCCGGACCAGCACCCTTTTTTATATCAAGGCTCAAAATTGCTTCAAGAATATCATTTTCAGAAAGATACACCTCTGTAAATAGCAAATTTGAGCTATTAGATAAGGAATTAGTCGATGTGGTAACTGGTGCTGATGGGCGATGAACTTGTTGAAAATTATCAGAAAAGAAGTTGCAAATTTCTTTTGGGCAATCAGAAACCACATTGTCTTTTGATATCATTGAATTAGGATACCCAAATAATATCCGTTTAGTGTTAACAAAATCAAAAAATTTTTTAGGATCAGTAACAAGTTTGTTGCCAATATCCGTGACATAGTTTTCGTATGCTGCATTGGCTTTTTGCTTAAATTCAATTGTAAGTTGCTTATACATATTCAATAAGTCGTCGCATGGTGCTAGATGATGTTTAAGTTTTTTGTATATTTTATTGCGCCGGTTTCTCAAGTTCCTAAGATCTCTATCTAACCATGGTTCTGTTGTTTTATGCTTTTTGCGAATTTTAGGAACAAAGGCATCAATAATTTGAAACAGGATTGAGTAAAAGATGGAGCAGAGTTGGTAAAAAGATTATCAACATCATCAGCGAGTTTAACCGATACTCTATCATATGCATTTGAAAATGCAAGATCTAACCACTTATTATTACTATTAGGATAACTGATAATTTGTTATAAATCGTTACCGTAGAACTCGCTAATAAGACCGAAGTCAATTTCGTCATGAAAGTTAACCGGTAATAATAAATTATCAGCGTCGTCAACGATAAAAGAAATAGAAGAACGATTAAAATCGCCAAACACAAAAATTGAGTCATCCTCATGCATTTCTGAATTAATATTGTGATATACACTATAAAAATCAGAATAAGAGGAATTGTCAGAGTTCGGAGGGAAATAAACAATACCTATGTATAAATTATTTGTACCTAATTTTATTTTAACAAATTGGTGATCGAAGGATTGATG
This sequence comes from Poecilobothrus nobilitatus, assembly GCA_947095535.1. Lineage (NCBI taxonomy): Eukaryota > Metazoa > Arthropoda > Insecta > Diptera > Dolichopodidae > Poecilobothrus > Poecilobothrus nobilitatus. The sequence goes on along the minus strand of CAMUPU010000040.1, from coordinate 17,742 downwards.
TGTACCAGTGATTAATGGTACAATAGATAAGTTATTCTTTACAGCAAGTAGAACACCACCTCCTCGCGAACAATTTGCAGATAGATAATCACGATCCTTTCTGTAAATGGGCCAATTACCATCAAGAATTTCCTCGTTTGTAAACGAGTCGTTGAGCCATGTTTCAGTTAAAACTAATACATTGAAATTACACGACTTGGCATCAACAAAAAGCTTCTTGAGCTTGCCTCTCATACCACTACAATTGTGGTAAAACATTTTAATATTGTTTATGTTGTTGAAAGTTTGAGAGGTTTTTTTAGAGTAAGTAACGTTAGATAAAGAGATGAGATTTGAAGTTTGGTTGAAACTTGAGTAATTACTTAGAGTTTGGACGAAAAAACTTGTTATAACTCTCACGTGATTGATTCAAATGATTGTAGTAGTTGCTATTGCAATGACTACGATAAGCCTTAAGATCCTAACAGAGAAGCCTATATTTTTGTGATATCTGAGATAAAGATCATATAAATCTTTATAATTAGATGGCAGGCCCTCATTGTGAATGAGAACTGACAGGTGAGTCCTAATTTTACCTTCTATAACGGTGATATACGAATCATTATGTAAATAGGCTAGGAAAAGTCTAACGTTATAGAGAATCCTCTCATCTCTGAATCTTGACAGAGCATATTTGCAATCTTCTGTTAGAGATTGCTTTGTCATTCTAACGATTGGAGAAACAAGCGGATCTTGTAAAACTAGTTTATTATTATTATTATTATTAATATTATTGTTATTATTATTAATATTAGGAATGTTAATATTTTGATTATTATTATTATTAGTGTCGTTACTAATATTATTATTATTATTATAATTATTATTATTATCATTATTTTCGTTATAATTATTACAATTATTATTGTCATTACTAACATTTTTATTATTATTATCGTTAAAATTATTATTATTATTATTATTAGTAATATTATTATTATTATTATTAATATTATTATTATTTTTATTATTATTATTATTATTATTTTTTTTATTTTTATTTTTATTATTATTATTTTTATTTTGATTATTTTTAATTCGATTATTATTATTATTATTGTTACTTTTAAATTTATTATTGTAATATTATTGTAAGTAATATAACTTTATTATTATTTATATTATAGTTACTGGTAACCGGTCTTAAAGTATCTCCTTGGATGAAGATAGAGTACTTTTTGCTATTGGTAGATAATGAACTCTGAATTGGAAATTTCTTTTTAGCTTTATTACTAAAAGGAACAGCGATTAAGAAGAAGTGTTTTAGAATGCGTGTTATTATTGTTTGTGTTAATGTTTAAACTTGTATTAGTATGTGAAAAAGATTTTGATGTATTACTACTAGAATTAGACTCTTCTTTAAAAAGCTTTATTATAGTACCTTTTTTCCATCGTTTGTAATTCATTATTTCACAAACTTTGGATTGAGGTACCATAACTTTAAAAGATTTATATTTCGGTTTAAATCTAAGATTCTTAGGAGGAATATTAACTATTATTACAGTATTTAAATTAAACTTATTTTTTAAAAACTTACTGAGATAATTAGAAGATGTGTAAGCTGCAAATTTAGTAAAGTACAGTGAATGGAGATCCGAATCCGGTTTAGATTCTTCCTTAGCTGACGTCTGCCTACGATCTGCAGTAATTTCTTTTTCATTTGGAAGTAAAAATTGAACCTTCTTAGTTGGCAATTTAGAAGCATTTGAAGAACATTTTTTAATTGAAGAAGGATTAGTTACAGATGGTAATTGATCCAAAGTATCAGAGCTCAAAGATGTCGAAGTAGATGCGGAAATTTGTGGAACTTTTATTGTTGATAGAGTCAGTTTAGGTGAAGATAAATTGGTATTATCAGCGCTACATTGAAGTAATTCATTATATAAAGAATTGTTGACAAAGCTTGATTTTGAAACAGTTTCAGGAATATCTTGGTTCGCAAACGAGGCAGGTGAATCTTGAATTGTTACGTTTAGTGAATATTGTATACTCACTAAACCTACCTCCTTGCGTTCTGCCTGAACGCTGGCCCGGAACCGTTTATCACATTACTTCAAGCCAGGTCCCTCACCCTAGACAGCTACTGACTCCGCCTCGTTCAGATCTAGCTTCTTAGAGCGCAGAACCCGCTACACGTAATGTAATACACGGTTCCAAGCTCCCTCCCCAGCCATCATTACTTCCACAGCGACATCGCGTAAGAAATGGACTCCCAGCTCTCGCTCTAGCTCCGTCCTCTCCAGAGCCCACCTCTCACATATGAAAAGGTGTGCTCAGCGTCATCCTGCACACCTGGGCAGTACAGACACTCCGCCGAGCCCACCCTTCCCATTCTGTTTAGGTAGGATCTGAAGTAACCGTGCCCAGAAAGAAACTGCGTGAGGTAGTAGTCCACCTCCCCGTGTCGCCGCTCCGCCCATGGCCCGATCGCTGCTATCAACGTCCTCGTCCACCGACCCCTCGCCTCCTGCTCCCGCTGAGCCTGCCACCTTGCCAACGTGCGTGACCTCTGTTCTGTCTTGACTGCTGCCAGGTCATCTTCCCCGCGCCTGTTGTACACCGATTGCCGCTCCTGTGCCAATAGCGCAATCGGTGTAGCGCCAGCAATCACCAGGACAGCCGGCTCAGAGACTGTCCTGTAGGAAGACGCCACCCTCACGGCTGCCCTCCTTTGTACCGGGCCCAGCTTCTTCCTGTACATTTCCTTGGCTAGAGCATGTGCCCACACCTCGGATCCGTACAGCAAGACGGACTTGACCGCTGACAAAAGGAGCCTCCTCTTCCCGGCCCTGGGTCCGCCCACGTTGGCCATCAGCCGGCTCACCGATGTTACGCCCGCTGCCGCCTTGTCCACCGTCGCCCGAATCTGCTCGAAGAACCTGAGGCTACAATCCCCAACCTGCAGCGGAAGGACAGTGGCTATCCTCCTCCTAGTGAGGACCACGATCTCCGTTTTGCTTAAAGCCAGAGACAGCCCTCGCTCTGCCATCCATGCACCGATGCGCCACATGGCTTGGTTGAGCTAGAGCTGCGCCATCTCCACGCTCCTTGCCTCAACGAGCAGTACCACGTCGTCGGCGAAGTGCGAAGTGTCGTACGTCAGAGTCCGGTCGGCCAGTCGGCCAGGTCGGAAACCTTAAACATTCACGCCTCAACTCCGTGATTTCATGAGTTCACCAGTATACCGGTCTTTTCCCGTGACGAGGCCCTTTGTGGGGTGTAGAAGCCCCGCACGCCTCCAATACCGTCCTCATGGTAGAGTCGACGATTTCCTCGCACCGGCTCTGGTTCCCTCGGACAGCTGCCATGGGTGCCACTACCTCCCATGAAACTGAGCGGGCGAACTTAGCCTCGTCAACCCTACTCATGGCCCAGGGAGAGAGACCAGCAGGCACCGCTTGCCGCTGCTGGCCTTCGCGCAACTCGAATTCGATATACTGATGGTCACTGCCCGTATAGCCCTCGATCACATTCCAGTTCCGAACAAAGGGGGCGAGCTGCTCGGATGCAAAGGAGACATCTGGAATATTTTCCGAATATCCTGGCCGTCTAGAGATGGACACACGGCCGGTGTTTAAAACGAGTAAACCCGTTTTAGCCGCCATTTCCAAAACGTGACCACCTCTAGCGTCCGGATAATTCATCCCCCATTCCAAAGCATTAGCATTGAAAAGGCCACCCACCACCAGGCCCCCAGAAGCACCAAGGATCATGTCTTCAAGATCGCCCACTTTCGCCATGAATTCGCTAATGGATTCGTTGGGGATGAGGTACACGCTAATGAAAGTTGCCTCCCTACACCTAACCCAGACGAAACCCCGCCCACGTCCGTGCTCCTTCACCGGAAGTTTCGCCGGATCCGGGATCCATATCTCTGCTGTCCCCAGGTCATCTGGATACCATGGAGAAGGGTGGTTATGACTATACTGCTCACTAATGAGCAGTAGGTCAATACCCTTCTGTCTGGCCATCTGGCGGAGAAGATCACTAGCAACCCGGCTCCTATTCAGGTTGGCCTGCAGGATTTTAATCCTCTTGATTCCCTCCCTTTCTGCAGTGTCGTCCTGAAGACTTTGCACCGCCCCTTTCCAGCTGTGTGGGTCAACTCTTCAGCCTTACATCCCGCATCGAAGCAGAGCACACAGAGCTCCTTTTCGATGCAGTCCTTTGCCATATGGCCATCTCCGCCACACTTCCGACAGAGGCGACTCCTGTCTGGACCCTTGCACGTCCGTGCTATATGGCCAAAAGCAAGACACCTGAAGCAAGGCTCCAGGTCGACTCTCCTCCGGACTGTGCAGCTAACCCAGCCGATTTTGATGTTACTCAGACCAATAAGCTTACGGGCCACTCGTTCGCCGATGTCTATAATGGCGTATTTCTGACTCCTGCCATTCTGCTTGTTCAGCCCTACCCGGAAGTCATGTGCTTCCGGAACGTCCCGCCTTATTGCTGCTTCCACCTCCGCCTCTGTAGCAAGGCAGCCCAGCCCACGAATCTCCAGAGAGAACCTAGGCGCAAGGCTGCGTACCGCAGCCCTATCTTCCAAGACTCCCTGAACTGCTTTCCGGAAGCCTTCTTTATCTTCTTTATCGTCTGCCGCATCGCCTTGTCGTTTGTCCCCAAATCCTCTGGCTTCACAGTGGCCCGTATATCCGCCAGGACATCGGCATATGAGCGACCGTCGCTGGGTCTAACCACCACTGCCACGGGCTTGATCTTTGGCCCCCGATTCCGAGCTCTTCTGTGCTCCGCCGCCTTAATACCCTCCACAGTATTGGCACCGGTCACGGTTTCGGTGCCCCCTGCCGCTTTGGCGCTAACTGCGCTAACTGCCTTCGCCGAAAAGGCCAAGACTGCAGCCTTTTCCGCTTCTTTTTGGTGTGAACCTGCTTCCAGTCCCCGCCTTTGTCCTGCGTTTCGGCCGGGGTCTGCCCGTCAGCCCTCTGCCGCTTATCAACCACCCGCTCTACTGGACTAGAAGCTGGACGCTTCATATTAGGCGAGCTGGCCAATACTTTGGCCGTTGCCTCGGCTTCAGCAACTTCGGCCTCGACCTTCTTCCAGCTTGATCTGCAATGCGCGATAACTTGTAGCCGCTCCTCAAGCTCAAATATTCCCAATTTTATTTTGTTGGATATGTTTTTTTGGGTATCCAAGGCACCCTTCATCGCCTGAACAATCTCCATACATCGCTGTACAGAGCTTTCTTCGCCCGCCCGCATTTTATTTATGAAAGCCCGCCGCGGCGAACTTTCTAAGACGGGTCTGTCCTCTATATCTGACTCCACCATAGTCGTCTCTAGTCCTGCGTCAGAGTAAATCTCCATCGGCGGCCGTCTTGGCGTCTGAATTCTCAGTTTCATCACCGGCGACCTTGGCGTCTTCACGCTCTTTGTGAATGGGTGCGTGCCCAATCCTCCTCTCTCCTCTTCTCTCCTAACACTGACTTCTGTTGTTTTATTTACTTGTTAAATTTTTTGGTCCCACGAGTATCGCGGCAAAGGAAGGTCCATCACAGCAGAGGCCCGATACTGTGGTAAAGTCAAAATACTTCCTGATATGACATGGTATCAGGAAGGCTCCGTTTGCGATAGCTAAGTATTATACCCCCTTGCTACCAACTAGTCCACTGGGCACAGGTCGCATGACACCACTGGATTGGGGGGTTCAATTTTAGTTGCCTTTTACGACAAGCGTACCTTACTGCGGGAATATTCTATACCCCTTTCCCGCGGGGGGAATAATAATAATAATAATAATAATAGTAATAATAATATTAATAATAATGATAATAATAATAATAATAATAATAATCATAATAATAATAATAATAATAATAATAATCATAATAATAATAATAATAATAATAATAATAATATTAATAATAATAATAATAATAATAATAATAATAATAATAATAATAATAATAATAATAATAATAATAATAATAATAATAATAATAATATTAATAATATTAATAATAATAATAATAATAATAATAATAATAATAATAATAATAATAATGATAATAATAATAATAATAATAATAATAAAAATAATAATAATAAAAATAATAATAAGAATAATAATAATAATAATAATAATAAAAATAATAATAATAATAAAAATAATAATAATAAGAATAATAATAATAATAATTTTATTTTTTTTCTTTTTGGATTCGGTGTTAAATAGTTGTTCTTACAACTAGTGGGCAATGGCGGATTGTCATAAATGCCATACAAAAATAAGAGGTGAAACGGGAATTCGTTTCGCTACTAAATGCTCGGGACTTGAACAGTCTGCGAGTAATTTATTAGACTCTAATCAGAACATTAAATTTATATGTGAAGATTGCATTGTGTATACATAATGTGGACATGGTGTTACAAAATATTGATTCTGCGGTAAAAAAAAAAATAACGATTATTTGAACGAATATAAAAATGAGTTTGAATGTGCAATTAAAAAAAATGAAAATGAAATAATCCAGCTACTAAAAGCTAATGAAATTAAATATATGGAACGTTTGGAAAGTATAAAAAGTGAGCAACAAAAAGAATTTGAAAAAGTTTCAAAAATGACTGATATATTCAAAACGGATAGTGAAAAACTGAACACAGTGATAAATAATTCTTTATTAAAAAGTGATGAACTTTGCAATCAAATAAAAAACTTTAATGAAAATGAATTAACACGTAATGTATGTCAGAGCGTTTTATTCTCTGATATTGTAAATATTGTAATAATAAATAATATTGTAATTAAACCTAAATCAAAGCAAAAATGTAACACTACTCGAATGGAATTAAATGAGAATCCCATTAGAACTTAAACCAAGAATTGACATAGTTCACATAAGCGTGAACTACTCTGAAAATGAATTGATAAAAACATTAAAAGATCAAAACCCGCATCTCGAAGTGAGTGATATGAAATTAATAAAAATGTACAAGAAAAGTAAATATAATGAGGTAAAATTTAATGCAATTGTCGAAATTGACAGAGAATCATTTCCAAAAGCTATTGCAAATGAAAAAGTCTCAATTGGTTGGGAACGCTGTAAAGTATTTGACGCCTTGAGAGTTATAAGATGCTTTAAATGCAAAGGTTTTCACAATAAGGCTAGTGATTGCAATAATGAAGAAACGTGTTCTAATTGTCTTGGAAATCATAAAAATAACGAGTGCAAAGAGGATAAAGTATTAAAATGCATAAATTGTTCAGTTGCAAATAAGAGGTTAAAGAGGCATCAACGAGCAGCATGATACTTTAAGCAAACTTTGTCCAGTCTATTTGAATAAACTTAGTGCAATAAAAAAAAAAATAGGCTACTAGCAATTACAGTTAGATAATAGTGACATAAGTAAAGATATTGTATTAAAATTAAGCGAAACTGCAACCGATAATTCAACAGACGACACACATAACTTTCAATGTCCCAATATAAAAGACAAATTAGCAAAAACGGAAATTTTAATTGATCACTTAGCAGTAAATGATGCTTCGACAACAACCAATGGTTTTAATAAATCAACTGAAAATATAACTGAAGCTATATCAAATTCGTTCAATAACAATAATAATAATTATAGTAATACTAATAATAATAGCAATAATTACAACAATAATGATAATATTTATGATTACAACCTTAGTAGCAATAATAAAAGTAATAGTAATAATAATAACGATATCACTAATATTACCAAAAAGAGTTCAAGCAACTATTCGAATTGGGTTAAACACTAAATCCTAAAAATAAACTTGTATCTGCTCAGAATAATTCTTCAAAGAAATTTGTTTTTGATCCAATTGATCCACCTGCAGTAAAACTAACACGTAAAGCAGTTCTAGAAGGTAACAGCGTTTACGCGCTTGCACCGTTAAGACACCATAGAATATACCATAACGTAAGGCTATTTTTTATCATACTTTCATGATAAAAATGATATATGTTATGATGGTCTTACGCAAACAAATCTGAAAGTTTTAATAAATCAAGATGGATTACCTACAAATCATGAACTTTGTAAATTGTATTATAAATACCATGAAAAAATTGGAATTGCCAAAGAGGATGTTAAGGAAGATTTAATTTCATACAGAAGTCATATTGAGAACAAATATAGAGACTATCTTCAAAGAAGTAGAGAAACTTGGAATATATACATGAACCCTATTTCAAAATGACGGACAGAAATAATAATTTTAACAAAAAGAAATCAATAAAAATTTTGTATGTAAATATTAGAAGTATGAGAAAAAAGCTAGTTGATCTAATTTTAATGATTAAATTGCACATTCCAGATATTGTTGTTTTAAATGAAACATGGATATACTCATCTGAAATTCCGCTTATGCAAATCCCTGAGTATGCGGCAGTACATTCTTGCAGAGATAATAACAGAGGAGGTGGTACCGCAATATATATAAAAGATTCAATTTCATTTTCTACTCTTTCGTTACCTGAACCAATAAATGTTAAATTTAATGCTATTGGAATAATATTACTGAACTGTCAGCCTAACCTAAAAATTTTTACTATGTATAATGCACCTGATAATGATAAGAATGATTACGTCAATTCACTTGGAATCCTTCTTAAAACGTTTAATAAAAACTGTATTATAGTGGGAGATACCAATATTGATTTGCTTACAATTAATGATCTTACTTATACTTATAAGAACATAGTTGAATCATATAATTTCAATATATGCAATAACACTACTATAAGCGTTAACTGCAATTGATTGTAATCATGGAAGCATTATTGATCATGTTATTTCCAACTCTAAAACTTTCAAAGTATTGATCAAGTCATCTGATAATCCTATTAGTGATCACAAAATATTGAATATTAGTATTGAAAAATGTGATATTAATCCTGAACCAATGATACGGGTAAATATTGTTAAAACAAATTGGGAAATGTTTCAAAACTTAGTCGCACACAAAGTTCAAATGTGTAATTCTTACAATGGACTCACGGAATGTTTAAAGGAAAGTAAATCATTGGCATCATCAACCATAACAGTTAGAAGTAGCAATATTACAACCTTAGTAGCAATAATAAAAGTAATAGTAATAATAATAACGATATCACTAATATTACCAAAAAGAGTTCAAGCAACTATTCGAATTAAGTTAAGGGCGAAACACTAAATCCTAAAAATAAACTTGTATCTGCTCAGAATAATTCTTCAAAGAAATTTGTTTTTGATCCAATTGATCCACCTGCAGTAAAACTAACACGTAAAGCAGTTCTAGAAGGTAACAGCGTTTACGCGCTTGCACCGTTAAGACACCATAGAATATACCATAACGTAAGGCTATTTTTATCATACTTTCATGATAAAAAAGATATATGTTATGATGGTCTTACGCAAACAAATCTGAAAGTTTTAATAAATCAAGATGGATTACCTACAAATCATGAACTTTGTAAATTGTGTTATAAATACCATGAAAAAATTAGAATTGCCAAAGAGGATGTTAAGGAAGATTTAATTTCATACAGCAGCCATATTGACAACAAATATAGTGACTATCTTCAAAGAAGTAGAGAAACTTGGAATATATACATGAACCCTATTTCAAAATGACGGACAGAAATAATAATTTTAGCAAAAAGAAATCAAAAAAAATTCTGTATGTAAATATTAGACGTATGAGAAAAAAGCTAGTTGATCTAATTTTAATGATTAAATTGCACATTCCAGATATTGTTGTTTTAAATGAAACATGGGTATACTCATCTGAAATTCCGCTTATGCAAATCCCTGAGTATGCGGCAGTACATTCTTGCAGAGATAATAACAGAGGAGGTGGTACCGCAATATATATAAAAGATTCAATTTCATTTTCTACTCTTTCGTTACCTGAATCAATAAATGTTAAATTTAATGCTATTGGAATAATATTACTGAACTGTCAGCCTAACCTAAAAATTTTTACTATGTATAATGCACCTGATAATGATAAGAATGATTACGTCAATTCACTTGGAATCCTTCTTAAAACGTTTAATGAAAACTGTATTATAGTGGGAGATACCAATATTGATTTGCTTACAATTAATGATCTTACTAATACTTATAAGAACATAGTTGAATCATATAATTTCAATATATGCAATAACACTACTATAAGCGTTAACTGCAATTGATTGTAATCATGGAAGCATTATTGATCATGTTATTTTCAACTCTAAAACTTTCAAAGTATTGATCAAGTCATCTGATAATCCTATTAGTGATCACAAAATATTGAATATTAGTATTGAAAAATGTGATTTTAATCCTGAACCAATGATACGGGTAAATATTGTTAAAAAAATTGGGAAATGTTTCAAAACTTAGTCGCACACAAAGTTCAAATGTGTAATTCTTACAATGGACTCACGGAATGTTTAAATGAAAGTAAATCATTGGCATCATCAACCATAACAGTTAGAAGAAGAAAACAAAACCCTTGGATTACCTCTTTTATACTCAGCGTAATAAAGAGAAAAAACAAACTTTACGCTAAACTTCGTAAAAATAAAAGCAACGTGCATCTACAAAATAAGTACATAAGAATCAAAAATTTTACTCAAAAACTGGTAAAAGAAGCACAGGAAAATTTCTTTAATAATCAAATAAGTGAAGCCACAAATCCCCAACAAATGTGGAAAGTTATTAACGAACAGTTAAATCTTAATAGTTCCAAGGGGAAACTGAAAATTTATTTGACTAATAGCAACGGTGACATCTCTAAATCTGCAAACATTTTAAATAATCATTTATAATGCTTCCAATTTTGTTACCATTGGAAGCATTTTAAACAAAAAATTGAGCAACCAAGTAAATAATGAAATAGGTCCACATCTATTCACAAATGAGAATACAATATTCCTTATGCCAACAAATAGCAATGAAATAATGGAAATCATAAACACTTTTAAATCTAATTCATCGCCTGGACCTGACGGTATTTCAATAAAACACATTAAATCTATTGGGCATTTAATATCCAACAAACTTGCTGATATAACAAATGAAATTTTACATACTGGCGAATTTCCAGATGCGGCTAAAGAATGTATTATCACTCCGATTTATAAATCAGGAAATAATGCAGACTGTAACAACTATAGACCAATATCTTTAACAAATTGTCTATCTAAAATCATTGAAAAAGTTATTAAACGTCGTCTAATTATGTTCCTTTCTAACTCTAATCTAATTGACGACCACCAATTTGGTTTTCTAAATGGAAGTAGTACAGAATTAGCTGCAGTCGAAGTTGTTAATTTTATAAACACGGCATTAGATAACAACAACTACGCTGTTGCTATCCTTTTAGACCTAAAAAAAGCATTCGACACCGTGAATCATGATATACTACTAAATAATCTTTTTAATATTGGTATTAGAGGAATTGCAGCTAATCTATTTAAGTCCTATTTGGAAGATCGTAAAATTAAAACGAGAATAAATTATTCCATTAGTGAAGAAGCAAGTTTACTAATTGGAGTTCCTCAGGGCACAGTTCTTGGTCCAATTCTTTACTTAGCTTATGTAAATAGTTTCAACCAAATTGGACTAAAAGGGCATTATTCAATGTTTGCTGACGATACAATAATTTTATATAAAAGCAAAAAAACCAATCAACTGGAAGAAATCATCAGAAAATCATCATCAGAATAGTGATTACAAGACTACAAACAAATGATTCAATCCATAATTATAACACAAGGAGTGCAGAGCATTTTCGACTCGGAGCTCCCAGGACGGAAAAGGGTAAAAGAGATGTTATGTTCAACTGTTTAAAAGTTTTCAACAGTCTTCCTAACAGTACAAAATATGCCCCAAACATAAGAGTATTTAAAAAACGATTGAAAGCATTCCCAACTCAAGTTAATTAAAAGAAAAAAAATAAAAAAGAAAAAAAAAAGTAAGAAAAATTAAAAATTTAAATTGAAATGTAAAGATAATTTTAAAATGTATTATAATGTGTTATATTAAACAATATCTTAATATATTGTATTAGAATATAGGTTAGTTATAAGGAGAGATTTATACCAGTTTTTTATACTGCCTATCTCTGTTTATTTTAATAATAATAATAATAATAATAATAAAAAACATAATAATAATAACGCTTCCTTCGTTCGTATCATCTGTGTACCCACCAGCATCGAGATTTCAGTTGGAATCCTATTTTTGGTTAGTAGAACTATCTCTGTTTTTTCTGCTGCTAGTTCCAACCCATGTGTGCTCATCCAACCATTTACTCGTCGCATAATCTGGTTCAGTTTGATTTGTGCCTCCTCTGTTGTTCGTGTGATTATGACTGCTGCCACATCATCGGCGTATCCGATTAGGGTCGTGTTTTCTGGTAATTCCATTTGAAACAAGCTGTTGTATAATATGTTCCATAAATCTGGTCCTAAGATAGACCCTTACGCTGCACCTGCTGTTATAAGTTTCCTCCTTCTACCGCTGTCTGTATTGTATATCAGACTTCGTTCATTTAAATAATCTTCGATTATCCTCAGCAGATATGGTGGAGCGTTAAAAGAGCCATGTAACGCTTCGATTATGTCTATCCATCTTGCTGAGTTGAATGCGTTCTTTACATCTAATGATACCAGCATCACAATTTTTCCTGAGTAATGATTTCCCAACTGCGCCATTTCAACCCTGTTCATCACCACTTGTATTGCATCTATTGTCAACTTTCCTTGTCGAAAACCGTACTGCATTTGAGCCAAACCATGGCTTCTTCCACTGCATCCTTTAGTCTTGACTTTATCAGCTTTTTGAAAAGCTTTCCTGTTGTATCCAACATGCAGAGTGGCCTGAATGATGAAGCTTCAAGCTGTCCACCTTTTTCTTTATCAATCAAAACCAGCCGCGCCTCTTTCCATCTCTTGGCGAAAAGCCCTTCTTCTAAACAAATGTTGTACATGTTCAGCATCATCTGCGGGCACGCGACAACTGCTGCCTTTATAGTCTCTGTTGGTATTCCATCAGGCCCTGGCGCCTTCTTATTTTTCATTGTTTTTGCTGCATATTTTAGCTCTTGCTCTGTAAATACCGGAACATTTTGATCAAGCTCTGTACGGTGCCTTATGTTCCTGTTCGGATGTGTAGGGAAGAGGGTATCGACAATGTTGACCATTACATCTGCCTGGATTTGGTTTGCTGGTATTGGGGCTCTAATTTTCTTCATTACTATTTTATACCCAAGCCCCCACAGATCATCGTTGAATTCGTTGTATAGCGCCTTCCATTTATTAATCTTACTGCTCTTGATTGTGATCCGGAGCGTTTTCCTGGCTATTTTATACTCAAGCGCAGTTACTGCTGCTTCTGCTCTATTTCTTGCTCTATGTGCAACTATTCGCAAGTGTAGACATCTTCTCCGCATTTCCGATATTTCCTCACTCCACCAATACACAGGACGTTTCCTGATCCTACTACCTTTGCGGGGCATTGATAAATTACACGCTTGCTTGATTATGCCCATTGTTGAATCCACTACTGCCTCTGCCTTCTAAGTTTGCTGTTGCTTGTATTGTCCGCTGAGTGCTGTTTCTTAGGGCATAGGCCATTTTTGTAACGTCGAGTTTAGAGACATTCCATTTTAGATATCCTGTGGCTTGCTCTGTTTCGCTACTTTCGCTTATCTGAATTTTGTATGTTATATACTGATGATCGCTTCCCGTATAATCTTCTATAACTCTCCACTCCCGAATCGAGTCAGCTATGTTTTGTGAAGCTAGCGATATATCCGATGTTGTCTCTGCATATCCCGGTCGCCGAAACGTCGATATGTTTCCTGTATTAAATACTACAAGATTTTGTCTAACTTCAATCTCCAAAATTTGTTGTTCCTCTGTTGTTCCCGTGTGTGACATTTCCCATTCCACTGCTCTAGCATTGAAATCGCCCACAACTATCAGGCTCCTATCTTCTTCAGCTACAATGTCTTCTAGCTCGTTAAGTTTATTTCTATAGTGCTGAGCCGTTTGGTTTGGTGTGAAATAGCAGCTGACAATTGTGACCCTTTGACATCCGATCCATACGAAACTATTTTCAGCGCCGTGGTTCTCACTTTGCAGTTTATTCGGATTTACCACCCATACTGCAGCCGTGTTTGTTCTATCTGAAAACCAATTCGCTACTTCTTTGTTTTGATATTGCTAACTTATTAATATAATGTCGACGTTCTGCTCTCGAAAAGATCATCGGCTACCTTACTTCTGTGTTGATTATCTTGCAACATTTTAATCATTTTTTACGCTTGTTTGCCTCCTCGAGAGCCTTTCTGAAAGCCCTACATATTCCCGAGCCTGCCAAGTGATCAACCTTTTGTTCTTTGTTTTCACTGCATAAAATACATTTCGGCGGGTGTTCGCAGTTTCTGACTGTGTGCCCGTTTTGCCCGCACTTGTAGCATTGGTTGCTTCGATCCACTCCTTTGCAGTATCTCTTTATATGACCGGAACTTAGGCATCTCCAACACCGCAGTACCAATGTTCTTTGTCTAATCCTACACCTTATCAGCCCAATTATTATTTTGGGTGATTTTAATAGCTCCTTAGCATCCTTCTCTTCCTGTTCCACATTAGCCAACCGTTGCTCTCTCCCGTTTGGTTTGGTAAGGGTGAACCTACATTGTACCGTCTTCTTCAGATCTCTGTTAAGAGCAGCTTGGACCTCTTCGGGACTTGTTAGGCAATCAGCGTATCTCCAAAGTTGTTTTACTCACCAGGTCTCTAACATCTGCGGTTGATCCTAAAATTTCTTTTAGTTTCTCCGTGAACTTCTCCTTACTTTCTGTTTTGTTATCCATCTCCACAAGAACATCGCTTTTCTGGGTTTTTCGTATTCATTTGATCACCACATCTCCTGTTTGCAGGTTGACATGCCCTTTAATCTCCTTTAATATTTCCGCGTAAGTCTCTCCTTCAGCAGGTTTTATGAGAATGTTTTTCTTTTTCGATTTTCCTATTTTCTTCTGCTGCCTTTCTTTATTATCTATGGAAGCCGCTTCGCTCTTTTTACGAGTTCTCTGAGTGCTAGCCGTGTCTGCTTTGCCAGGCTCTACACCAATTGTTCTATCGGCTTTTTTGTTTATAGATGCATCGGTTTTCCTCCTGACGATTGTCCAGTCAGTGTTTTCCGCTCCCCTGCCTTTTTTTGGGCTGGTACAGCCTCTGAAGGATTCTGTGAATTTTCATCAGCCTTTCTTATTCTTTTGCTCGTGGGCACTGCAGTTTCAGTCTCTATGTTGTTTTGCACCTTTTTTTTGCCGTTTTGGATCGTGTTCTCTATTGTATCCTCCTTCTTCTTTCTTCTGCATAGGAAAATTATTTCCATTGCTTCTTGCATTTTGACAAGTCCACTCTTGATGTCCACGCTAATGTTCTTTTGCTTAGCTGCGGCTCTTAGCATAACCTTTATAATCTCGTTCATTTTGGTCAGCTCTTTCTCTTCCGCAGTCTCAGCCTCTTCTGTGGCACTCTCAAATTTTTTGAGGAGATTCGGGGGACCCTTCGTTCGATTGTATCCCCATTTTGACCACAAGGCGTCATCCAGATATCCCCGAGCGGTGTGTTCTTATGTGCCGCTTGTATGTGTGCGAGCTGTGTTACTGATCTGGACTCTTCAATGGCTCCTGTCGATGATACACCTGCTGCTGTTGATATTCCTGTTGGTGTTCCTCTTCTCGTTGGTGTTGTCACAGTCGGCAATGATAAGTCATTGCGCGCTGCTGGTGGAGTTCTCTTCGTGTTCAAACTGCATTTGAAAGGATTTTTTTCCTTATTGTTTATTGTTGCCACTGGCGACTTCTCTGACCTACATGTAAGGTCAGCCAAGCCTTCAGCGACAGCCGCGGTCTCTGTCGACACTTTGGTAGATATCTCAACCGATTTTATTTCTTTATGAATTACCATTATTCATTATATTTAAATTGCCTTTTATACCTACTGCCAGGTTCAAAAAAACTGCCGCCCCTTCCGGATCAGAAGCAGACCAGGGAGCCGCCTATTTTACGTCAGCCTCTTCTGGATTTCAGAAACTTCGGCCGTTCCTATGGAGAACAGACGCCGACCAAGTCACCGCTCATTATGAGTACAGACGCGCTTGGATTTTTGACGACACCCGACGAGTACATACATCCCGCCGTCGAAAAACAAACGTGACGCATCGCCCGTCGCATCACTACATCCGACTTTTACGTCGTTGACGCATCCCACCTAACCGGTTTCACTAGATATAGCCCTAGTTAGAAACGCGCCCGTCCCATCCTAACCGAGGGACCTGGTTAATGCGCCAGGTGTCGCATTAATCTTCTCTCGTCGCCGTTACCCAGGGGGCACCCGGCAGATAGCTATGCTACCTACCTTATAGGAGGTGAGAGTCGGATTTGTTGGCAGAGCTGCTCCAATCAGATATGGCATTTCCTGGTATTTTTCAGAGACATAAGTTAGGGGTTATGCTCTGCCTAGGGCCGTGCAAACCTTGGCCCCCAAAAATAATAATAATAATAATACTAATAATAATAGTAATAATAATAATAATAATAATAATAATAATAATAATAATAATAATAATAATAATAATAAAAATAATAATAATAATAATAATAATAATAATAATAATAATAATAATAATAATAATAATAATAATAATAATAATAATAATAATAATAATAATAATAATAATAATAATAATAATAATAATAATAATAATAATAATAATAATAATAATAATAATAATAATAATAATAATAATAATAATAATAATAATAATAATAATAATAATAATAATAATAATAATAATAATAATAATAATAATAATAATAATAATAATAATAATAATAATAATAATAATAATAATAATAATAATAATAATAATAATAATAATAATAATAATAATAATAATAATAATAATAATAATAATAATAATAATAATAATAATAATAATAATAATAATAATAATAATAATAATAATAATAATAATAATAATAATAATAATAATAATAATAATAATAATAATAATAATAATAATAATAATAATAATAATAATAATAATAATAATAATAATAATAATAATAATAATAATAATAATAATAATAATAATAATAATAATAATAATAATAATAATAATAATAATAATAATAATAATAATAATAATAATAATAATAATAATAATAATAATAATAATAATAATAATAATAATAATAATAATAATAATAATAATAATAATAATAATAATAATAATAATAATAATAATAATAATAATAATAATAATAATAAATATAATAATAATAATAATAATAATAATAATAATAATAATAATAATAATAATAATAATAATAATAATAATAATAATAATAATAATAATAATAATAATATTAATAATAATAATAATAATAATAATAATAATAATAATAATAATAATAATAATAATAATAATAATAATAATAATAATAATAATAATAATAATAATAATAATAATAATAATAATAATAATAATAATAATAATAATAATAATAATAATAATAATAATAATAATAATAATAATAATACTAATAATAATAATAATAATAATAATAATAATAATAGTAATAGTAATAATAATAATAAAAATCGCCACCGTGTTTGACCTCTCCTCCACTCTGATGGCCTCAGGATTGCCC
>CAMUPU010000039.1:0-32581 GCA_947095535.1 Poecilobothrus nobilitatus | reverse complement strand
CAGTAAAATTTTAAAATAAAATTTACAAATTGTACTTGTATATTAAAATTTCGTATACATATATATTAAAATAAAATATATAAAAATATATTAAAATGATTAAATATTAAAAATTAAAAAAAAAAAAATATGAATTTTATTTGAATCTCTAGTATGAATTTTATTTTTCGAAACTAGTTGCACAGATAACCTATATTTTTTTCCGAATTTTTCCTTACTATGTTATTAGAGACCAACTCAATGTTTGAACACTTTAATCTCAACATTAACAAATCTTTAAAATTCCTATAATCCTTTTGATTTGAAAGATCGATCGTTGTATACATATTAATATATAATACCTAATCATTTTAATCTTTTAATATTTAAAACAAATTTTTGAGTAAACAAATCAACATTTCTATATATGTATGCATAATAAATATTACATGTAATGGAAGACATTAAAGATCCATTTAAATTTTTTAGATTGAATCCTATATAAATAGTTTGCCCGCAGTAATTACATTTTTTACTGAATGAAGTTTCGAGCAAAACACTAGAAAAAATATCAACGTGGCAGCTGTACATTTAATTTCAAAAGTGTTCAGCAGTTACCTAAAAATTTTTAAATAAAGGTGTCTATTATTGATCAAGTTAGAATATCTCAAAATTTTCATTCAAAACAAGCAAAACAACTTTGTAAAATTTTAGTTTTATTTAAAAAAAAAAAATTTCTCTACCAATCTTTAATAACATTTTAAATTTTTTATTTGGAATAAAAAAAAAAACCATATAGATTTAAAATATTTAACTTTAAAATAAACAAAGGCGAAAATTTTAAATAAAAAATTGTTAGACTCAGTTAGACTCGTCTATGAATATTTTTATTTCGTAGATTTTTTTTATTTTTGTTTTACATTAATGGGAATATCTTGATATTACGGAGAAAATGAGATTTGGCATATTACGAAACACGAAAAAAAAATTAGTACGTCAAAGTAGACGATAATACAAAACTTAGCGCTACAATTGATTTTAGAATTAACAATTAAGAGTGATAAAAAAAAAAACAGAGTTCAAAAATAAATCGAACAAAAATTATGATTAAATGATCGTTTTATGTTAACAAACTAAAATATGAAGTATTTCCCTTCAGCAGATTAATTACCAAATTTAGGATAATTTAGAAAAACCTAAATACACTAATCACCAAACCAACCAATCCAATCAACTTTATAAAATCTAAAGAATAAAGCATAGATTTAGATCGTAGGAGGCCGATGTGATGTAGAAAAGAAACCTGTATAAAAAAAATAGTATTTAAAAAATATTGGACATGTCTAAGGAATCATCCACTTTGAAGCAGTCTTTAATATTTGAAGGTATTTCTGGTTTTTGCGTGCAGATTTACTGAAGGCTGTATTGAATGAGCTGATAAATATGCGATATAATATAAAAATGAGCTGAATAATATTAAGCGAAATTTGGGAATTCATTCAATTACTGAACTTTTAAGCCAATATTCATTAGATAATTCCATTATAGCAAAACAAAAACGCAATGAATTAAGTAATAAAATTCAAAGATTTTACTTGATAATATTTTATAATAAGTTTTTATAATTACAATTAACTTTAAGTTTAAATTCCCGATCCGTATAATTTATCCCATTCCAAATGTTGTGTTAAATCGTTGAGTGATACGCTTGGTCTAATTTTCTTCACGGAAACTTGAAAATCCTTTAAAATAACAGGTCTTACACTATTCTCATCAAAATATAATATTTCGCTTATTGGTATAGCACGCAATGGTTCCATACAAGCCTCTTGACATAATGATGCAATATCAGCACCAGAGTAATTTTCAGTAATTTTTCCAATTATTTCGAAATCCGAGATAGAAATATTATGTTTGACGTTTTTCAATAGATTTTGAAGAATTTGGATTCTTGCATTTTGACAAGGCAAAGGTATGTATAAACGTTTTACAAACCTTCTTCTTGCTGCTTCATCTAATTCTTGAGGTCGGTTTGTTGCTCCTATTATCAAAACTCTGTCATCTTTTGAGGTCCCGGCACCATCCAATTGTACAAGAAATTCAGTTTTTAATCTTCTAGAACTTTCATGTTCTGATTCTGTTCTTTGGCATAATAAAGAATCGATTTCATCAATAAAAATTATTGAAGGTTGATTGGCACATGCTACTGCAAATAACGCTCTAACCATTTTCTCACCTTCTCCAATCCATTTAGAAGTTAAGGATGAAGCACTTATACTAAAAAACTTTGATTTGGATTGTGATGCAATACATTTACCAATTAAGGTTTTTCCAGTTCCGGGGGGCCCAAAAAGTAAAATACCCTTAGGAGGACGTCTGATTCCAGTAAAAATATCTGGTCGCAAAATGGGCCAAATTATTGTTTCTTTTATTGTTGATTTTGCATATTCTAATCCGGCAACATCATCCCAGCTAATATTTTCCAAATTATTTAAAATTTCATTGTTAATAAGTTCAATCATTTTTGGATCTATATTAATTAATCGTTCATCTAATATTATATTTGTTTTCTCAATTTTGTTTTTAATTGGAGGCACAAATTCAGATCTGGGAGTTCTCCTTGTTCCAAGAGTTTTTTTAACATTTCCATATTCAAAATTTTGTTCTGAATTATGTCCATATTTTTTCATATTTTGTAATGTTAATTCTTGTCGTGCCGTTTTAAATCCTAATTTCGATTCTTCTGTTTCACATTTTGGATGAATACTTTTTTCATCAGAATTTGTATAATTAAATTTTCTGTATGAATATGATATACCCTTATCTATATGATCTTCAAGAAGTGGATTATTCTTATTTGAAGTTTCTCCTTTTGAAGTATCACACCATTTATTTGTATCTTCTTTAGAATTTAAATACCTTTTTTCCTCCAAATGAAAGGGAATAGGTTCATAATGAAATATACGTTTTGCATCGCCTTTTGAAATCTCATACGATAAACAATTTTTTGTTTTACACGTTGAAAATTGTTTGCTGTTATATGATTCTGTTTTTAAAGAACTTCTCCATGTTGAAAAATCAGTTGCAATTTTTAATTCATTTATTTTTTTAATAAGATTTTCAGCTGTTGTTTGTTGTATAAAATTTATATTAAATTCATCAAAAACGGTGGCAGATGATTTTTTATTGTTTTGCAATGTTTCATTATAACATATAAAATATTTAATGTAACTTTGATTTATTTTACCAATTTTGTTTATGTTAATATTTTGAAAATATTCTTTATTATCATTCGACATTATTTTAAAATTTCAAATTAAGGACAGGTAGAACATAATAGGGTGAGAGAGCGTCAGAGCGAATAGATTGATAAACAAGCACTTAGCCTATAAGAAATAAGCACTTTTTAAAATTTAAATTGTGCGAACAGAATGAGCGCAATCCATCTCGCAGAAATTCTACTTCAAAAGTTGAATAATATGTTAAGACTTAAGAGATCAATGCAAATAGCCACACTATTATTATTGGACTTTCAAAATTTTTATTTTAATCATTAATATTTATTTTTATTCATTCGTTTTTTAAATTGGACATTTTAGATGGAGAAAAAAGAATGATTTCAGAATATTCAAATTTGAATAAAACCATACAGAACAGAATATACGTATTTTAAATGAATAAAAAAAAAACTGTTTTTGAACATATTCACAACCATTTTAAAACGTTGTGCTTAATTATTTAAAAATTATTTAAAATTTATATTAAGAGTGTAGTAATAATAAAATTATATAATTAGTAATTACAACTTATAAGTTTAAAAATGACGTAATAAGCAGCGTTAAGCTAGGGATATATGTAGCTAGGACAAAGAAAAACAAAGTAAAACTTATGAATTAGAAATTAGCACTAAGCCACTAGCCTAACTAAGTTGAGTTAAAATCAAATTCAATCAGAAACAATTGATCATGAATCATAGTAGATACTCAAGATAGGTATACTATTCAAAAATAAAATCATTTTCACTA
This sequence comes from Poecilobothrus nobilitatus, assembly GCA_947095535.1. NCBI lineage: Eukaryota > Metazoa > Arthropoda > Insecta > Diptera > Dolichopodidae > Poecilobothrus > Poecilobothrus nobilitatus. Next base: position 28,577 of record CAMUPU010000039.1, on the reverse strand, counting down.
ACAATTTGTTGGTCAATTTTATAAATTCTTTCGGGTAATAGATTTTAAAGGAGATTCGAGAATCAATTTATCAAAGATTTATAGAAAAATAGATTGATAGTTTTGAAAAATTTTCAGCCACTTTTGAGTAAACAACTTATTTTACATAGTTCAGTTTCTCCCAGAATTTCGTGTTATTTTAACTTTTTAAATGAAAAAAAAATAAGGTTAGGGTGGTGTGGAAAAAAGAAATTTCTTTTTATAAAAAGTATAAATTTTAAGATAGTTAAAAAATTATTATAAATACCATGTTAATAAATATGTACTATTTATAAATATACAAATAAAAATTAAACAAGTAGATTTGAAATTTTATTAAAGATAAAATTTAAGGACCGGCGAAATATTTTCATTATGTTTTGAACTTTGCCACATATTTCAATTAATACGTAAATAGACCTCTTATTGAACGGTTTTGAAGCATTTCTATTTTCAGAAATCAGATTTCTAATTTTTAATAGATATATTAATAAATCATAATATTAATTTTGATGCAAATTTCAATAAATAATTTTATGAATTGCATGAAAATTATTTTCTACATTTATTATAAATTTTAAAAATCTACCTTTAAATTTTATTCTCAAAAAAAAATTAAAAAATACATACATATGCACTTGTTTTTTACTGGTTGACAATTCAATTCAATTTTTAAAATAAAAAACAAATCATTTTTTTATATTATATTACATACCTCAATGGAAGCGACGAATTTTTATTAGAATAATCACAAATACATATTATGTACTCATTCCAATAAAATCAAACTTTTATACCTATAGAATGCAAACACTTTTTAGCTTAATTTATTTTTACAAAATGTACTTTCATACACAATAGGTGTGTTTATTAGTCTACTCTAATACTACCTAGAACAACCTAGAGCAAAAAAGTACAAGTTTTGGCGTTCATTAGTTTTAGAAATGTGTTTCTTTTGTTCGAAAGTGTTCTAGTTTTGTGTTCATTAAGTTGCTCTAACTTGCTCTAAGTTACACTTTTCTGTTCTAGTTTTTTTTTCAGATCTGTTTTGGACAACTTTTTTTTTTTGTTTTTTTTGTTTGCTGTCTTATTCTGTTCTAACATGATCTGTTCTGAAAACTAATAAACAAACTCAATAATTGTCTGTAACAAATCAAAAATCTCATACAATTTTCAATGTACAATTTGTACATTCAAACTATATGTATAGCAATAGCAAATTGTATAGAAACATAAAATTCGGGGAAAAATAAAAAAGAGGAAAACAAAGGCTCATATTTCGCCAAAAAAAAAAAAAAATTATATTTATTGAATCTGAAGTAATTTTAAAAGAATCTGTTCTATTGTCTACTCATGTGTACTTGTTTCTTAAATTGTACGAAATCAAAACATCCTGACATTATATAACTCAATTTAATTAAAATGGTTGAATAGAAAAAAAAAAAGTTGTAATAAATACTGCAATAAATGCATGGCTGAAACAATTAAAATTTTAATATATTCTTCTCTAATCACTATTCACTACGTTCGAAAAATTTCAGCTTTTCAAAATTATATGAAGAAAATTAAAATTATGGTCTGCACCATAAAAAAGTTAGTAAATGTATATAAAAAAGTTAGTAAATAAACATGGTTATTATGATTGCTTGCTTAATGCTTATTTTGACAACTACTAACACGTGAAAATTGTAAACAAATGTTTCTGACAAATTTATATTAGATTAGATATTAAATTAAATTTTACTTATTAGATTTTTATTTGATTTATTTTTTCAACATGTCAACTAAGAAGTTGAAATTAGATGAATCTAATGAAAAAGATACAGTACCACAAACGATTCAAGCTAGATTTGTATCTGATACTGGTGAAGAAGCCGGAGCACCATTCGATTTACCTTGTGAAGTAACAGTTGAACAATTAGGTTTAATTTGTAATGCTTTATTGGAAAACAACGAAACTATTCCTTATAAATTCTTTGCCAATGAAGAAGAAATTGTATCATCATTACATAAAACAATAGATTTAAAAAAAGTCGACACAGAAAATGTAATTGATATTCTTTATCAACCTCAAGCAGTTTTTAAAGTGCGACCAGTAACAAGATGTACAAGTCCAATGCCTGGACATGCTGAAGCAGTAGTTTCAATTAGTTTTAGTCCGGATGGAAAACAGTTAGCTAGTGGATTTGGTGATACAAGTGTTCGGCTTTGGGATTTAGATCCTTCAACACCATATTATACATGTATAGGTCATAAACAATGTGTTTTGTGTGTTGTATGGTCACCAGAAGGTACAAAATTAGCAAGTGCATGTAAGGCGGGTGTTGTAATTATTTGGGATCCTAAAACTGGTTTACAAGTAGGTAAACCACTTACAGGACATAAAAAATGGATTAATTGTTTAAGTTGGGAACCGTATCATAAAAATCCTGATTGCCGTAGATTAGCTAGTGCTGGTCAAGATGGTGATGTTAGAATTTGGGATACACTTTTAGGAAAATGTGATAAGGTTATTTCAGGGCATACCGCATCAGTAACGGCAGTTCGTTGGGGAGGGAATGGTTTATTGTATACATCGTCAAAAGATCGTACAATTAAAATGTGGCGAGCAGATGATGGTGCTTTATGTAGGACATTTACAGGACATGGACATTGGGTTAATAATTTAGCATTAAATACAGATTATGTTTTACGTACTGGCCCATATCATCCAGTTATAGATCGTTATAAGTGTTATGAAAAAGGTAACAGTGATGAATTACAAAAAATGGCTTTAGAAAGATTTCAAAAAGTATGTCCAGATGGAATTGAATCATTAGTTTCATGTTCTGATGATTTTACATTAAGTTTATGGCGGGCTAATCAAAATCAATGTATTCAAAGAATGACTGGACATCAAAATGTTGTAAATGATGTGAAATATTCGCCCGATGTTAAAATGATTGCTTCCGCTTCATTTGATAAAACAATACGATTATGGCGAGCACATGATGGTGGATTTTTATGTGTTTTTAGAGGTCACGTTCAAGCAGTTTATACATTAGCATGGTCAGCTGATTCACGTTTAATTGTCAGTGGCAGCAAAGATTCAACATTAAAAGTTTGGAGTGTAGCAACAAAAAAATTATCACAAGAATTACCAGGTCATGCTGATGAAGTATTTGGTGTTGATTGGGCTCCTGATGGATCAAGAGTAGGTTCTGTTGGTACAAATAAAGATATAACTTATATAAATGTAAGTTTCACAACATTTTATATAAAAAATAAAATTTTATGAAAATATTTTTTTTTTATTTTTAGGTGGGCGTACTAAAATAAACAATTTTTGTACTTCGTTTCTTCAGAAAATAAAGCTTGAAAGTTTAAAATGTTATGTTTAGTTATTTTTATACAACTGATAGAAAAAGAAAATGTATGATTTTTTGCAAATTTTACAATTTAATTCAAATGTTCTTATGCTAAAATTAATTTAAAACATATATATGTAATACAAAAAATTCTATTTAATATTTTCTTTTTCTTTTCTTTTTTAAAATTGATCTTTTCCTATCTTTTGCTAATTGAAAGGCTTTTCTTAAAGTTTTAATGACATCTTCCTCAGATAAGTAGGGATATTTTTCTATTAATGAATCTAAATAAAATGAATTATAAAATTATTGAAATAATTTTCATATTTTAAATGTTTACCCATTAATATCCTTATTATTGAATAATATTTGACTCCTATATTATTTTTTAAACCATTATAAGAAAAATGTACTAAAACAGAATCAACAACAATTTTTTTTAAGTTTTCTGATATGAATTTTACAGGATCTACGTTATTTGAATTTGTATCAAACAATTCTTTTAAATTAATTTGTAAATCTTTACATTTTCTGCAATATTTTTCTAAATTTTTAAATTCTTCTATTGTTCTACATGGAATTTTCTTTAAATTTAAAACATCATTATCAATTTCTAATAATTCATTGGCACTTTTAAATTCTTCCTCGTCATTTGAGGCTCCAACTAGATGATCATTATCTAAATCATCCAATCTATAAAAATATAAATTATTTTTTTTTTTAGTTTTTGTTTTAAGTTTATACTTACAGAATATTAGACTTTCTTTTACGAATTCTATCTTTAAAACGTCTTAAAGCTAATTTAATACTTTCGATAATTGCTTCTTCACCATCATGTGGAAAATGTTTTTTAGTCGCATCTGTTAAAAGTTTAAAAACATAAAATTCAATATAAATATAATAATATAAGACATTTGGTTATCCTACCAATTAGCAATTTCATTATATGAAAATCTTTTACTGCTATATTATCTTGGATTCCATTCCATGTAATTTTAGAACTCATATTTTCTGTTATTAATTTACGTAAATTTTTATCAACAAATTTATTGCAATCAATTTCTGTTACTTGTAAAAACATTGTCATCTTAAAATAACAAAAAAAAATTTAATTTACCAAAAATATATATTAAAAGTAATTAATTACTAAATGAATAGACATTTCTGCGTCAGTCAAACATTTTTTATTAAATTCTAGAAAACTATCGAAATTATTTATTGGTAGATTTAGAACTCGTTGTAAATGAATTGAATGACACTCTGGAGTTATAACATCTTGTGTTGCAATATTTTGAAGTTTAACTCTACATCTAAAAATATATACAATAATTTCGAGTTTAAAGAATTTTATTTTGTACAAAAAAAAAAATAGTACTCTTCTGATTTTATTGAATTCCAATTTTTAAATTTTCCTTCCAATAAAAAATAAATAAAATAAAAAAAAATTGTATATACATATTATTTTTGTGATAGTTTTTGAAAATAACTAAATTAAATATTATATATTTTGCTTTAAATTTTAAAAATAAATATTTCATTTAGTTTTTAAACATAAAATTTAAATAATTTTATTTTAAAAAATATTTGTTCTTAATTAATATCATGAAAAGACAGTAAAAAATGTATATAATACAAATTTTTGCATAAAGTACATAATTTTCTTTTTTTTTGTTATATACATATATATAAATGATATTATTGAAATAATGAAAAAAAAAATTGGAAAAAATTACAAAAATATAAAGTAGAAATCGGTAATAGTGACTAATACAAAAAAAAAAAAAAAAAAAACCTCGAAATAAATGAATAAAAAATTTTATTTTGTTTTGAATTTTTTTTTTTTTTTTTAAAAGATTATCACTCATATCGTGTTAGACTTCTGATAAATAAATATCACCCAAAATTTGTCAATAAATTATAGAAGTTTTAATTGTATTTTGGCTTAATGGCTCGAATCCCAATTCAATGACAAATTTTGATGATACGTACCACAAGTCTAACAAGATATGAGTATATTAATATTATTTATTTTTATTTAGTTAGCAGTCGGTGTTATATTTGCACTTTTTTTTTTTTTTGAAGACTGAACCATAAGAACATTTTTATTTGCAATTTTATTAATTTTATTTGTTATATTAACTGAGATTCTTATCTTTTATTTGTATTATTAAAAGCAATTTATACGATTTCTACAATTAGAGAAAAATTATAAAATTATGTTTTCTAAACTAAGAGGACGTAAAAAAAAAAAAATGTAGTACCAAAAGTCATCTATTGTTTTTAATTTCATTCGAAGAAAAAAAGTATTGTTCTGCAATATAAATAAACAAACAATTTATCATCCATAAAAAAAATCAACAAAATCTTAATGGAACTAGTTTCATGAAGTTTAAACTGATTTTAGTAACATCACAATAAAAAAAATGATTTATGGTTAGATAAAAAATATTAATGTAACTTTGGAAAATCAAATCATTTTGTCGTAAATATTTTTCATTTCATTATATTGATATTTTATAAATATTTGCCAAATTTAAAAAATTAGTTTTACAAAAGCACATCACTGCATGGCAAGTGATATATACCCGATGTATCGTAACTCAACAAAAATTTATTTCATCTTTAAAAAAAAAAAAAAATTTTTAAATTCTGTTATAAGATCTGTTTTGTAATATATAATTAAGCCGATTCGACCGTGAAAAGAAAAGATTTTAGAAAATTTTGAAATTATGAGATATTAGTTACCATATAGCAGTGCTAGTCAAAAATTTAATTATGTTCTTAGGTCTGATTGTACGTTCCTGTAAGTTTATTGCGAAATGCCTTCATATAAAATAAAAAACAATTTTTTTTTTTGCTCCCAATGGAGGTGAGAATCTTTCAAAGATCTTTTCCATTTTAAAATTACCAAATTGTTTAGAATTTGAAATTATACTTTACGAACAATGGAAAACATTAAAATGTAAAAGTTTCCTATTAATTTTTTTTTGTTTTGTCAACATTTAACTGAGTATATTAAATGTTTGATCAAAAATATTAAGATTTAAATCACATAATTATTTTATGGAGTACACAGATCAAGAATAATAATTTATTTTAACAAATAATATACATAATAGCAAAATGTGTCATTGAATGAATTGCATTTCTTATATTATTTTCTTTTATTAAAAAGAAATCAAAAGGAAAATGTTACTTTTTTTTTAATAAATATTACTTCCAAAATAATATTAACAGAAGAATTTTATAATTATAATATTATCGGGCAGGTTTTATAACAGTAACTCGGAAAAAGGATCTAATAAGAGATTTTAATCGTTTAAATAAAATAAATAAATAAACCACATCACAGAATTTTTACGGGCACATCACAGAATTTTCATTATTGCAAAACGTAAAATTTAAATTTTTCAAATCCTCATATATCAAAATTTGTGATTTTAATAACAATCGAGAAAAGAATAAATTCAGAATCTCGTATAAATGGAATTGAAAATATTTATTTTTTTTTTTCAATTTCCTTTCATATTGTCTCAACTGCAGAAATATTTTTTAATTTCCATAAAAAAAATTGGATAATATTAAAACTTTTTAATATTTTTTTGGCTTCTTAATCGTTCATTGCTGCTTTTTAAAGCTTAATAACTTATAGCTTGATAATTTTTTTTTTCTATTACTCGAAATCAAAACAACCCGTAAATTAAAAGACGGTATATTATATTGTATATAGATAATTGTACTGCATTTTTTCACAAAATTTTCACCCAAAATTAAAAATCGACATCATAAAATATTTGAAAATTATAAGTTTTCGTTTTTTTTTTGTTTTTTAAAGAAAATTATTCATTTCATTTTAATAGTAAAATTTTATACAAAAAAAAAAAAAAAACAAAAAGAAAAATTTAAATAAAATTTTATAAATTTTACAAAACGTTTTTTTATTCATATAACGGTAATAAATAAAATTTACAAAAAAAAAAAAAACGAATATTTTAAAAATTTATTGTGCGAATTACGTATGAAACATTTTGTATCCAATTTATATGTACTAATTTTTAAAAGTAATTTAATAAATATAAATGTTAAAAAAAAATAATAATTATATACTAAATATAAATTTAGTTTTATAAGTAATTTAAAATTAATATAAAAACAAATAGAAGTTTATTCTAATTTCCACAAAAAAAAAAAAAAAAGAAAATGGCGGTAAAGTATAAAAACGTATAAAAATATGAATCTTCTATTTTCTTTATAATATGCTACAAGTTTGCATTGCGACTATACAATATAATTAATAATTTTAAAACTTAACATTACTAAATTTTATAATTTTATTAATTTTAAATTTTTTAAATTTTCTATTTTTTACAATCCCAATTTACGAGTATATTTTTACTTTTTGATTTTTTTTTTTTTTTGGAGAACACTAAACTTTATACTAAAACGGGCAAGAGGTAGAAACAGTTCTTTACTTTCTGTGCTAATGCCCTAAATTGACGTGAGATCATAAAGGCGAAAAATTTTGAGGGAGAAACACTGGGAAAGCTTCTCTCAAATGAGAATTTGTTCAAATCAGGGAGACATATATGATAGAATACGTTTCATGAAGGGCATTATAGATTGGTTCGATGAGACACTATAGGAGGCGAACTGATCATTGAACATGGGAGCACAACGGGTCGCAGGACCTATATGTAAGGGCACCCACAAGCCCCCCGTTCAAAACAACAACAAAAAAAGACCAAAAAATAAATAATTTATTCGCTCACTCACAATTTTTGTGAAAATTAGAAAAATCCTCAAATATTAATTAATAAAATTTTAAAATAATTATTTAATTCAAATTAATTAGAATATGAAAGAGCTTTTCTTACAAATTCGAAATAAATAAAAAAAAGATTAAGGAAAAAATTAAAATAACCAAATAAATAAAAAAATAACAATAGATTAAATTTAACTATTAATTATTATAAAACAAAAATACATACTTATAAAAAAAAAAAACATAAAAGACAGTAAAATTTTAAAATAAAATTTACAAATTGTACTTGTATATTAAAATTTCGTATACATATATATTAAAATAAAATATATAAAAATATATTAAAATGATTAAATATTAAAAATTAAAAAAAAAAAAATATGAATTTTATTTGAATCTCTAGTATGAATTTTATTTTTCGAAACTAATTGCACAGATAACCTATATTTTTTTCCGAATTTTTCCTTACTATGTTATTAGAGACCAACTCAATGTTTGAACACTTTAATCTCAACATTAACAAATCTTTAAAATTCCTATAATCCTTTTGATTTGAAAGATCGATCGTTGTATACATATTAATATATAATACCTAATCATTTTAATCTTTTAATATTTAAAACAAATTTTTGAGTAAACAAATCAACATTTCTATATATGTATGCATAATAAATATTACATGTAATGGAAGACATTAAAGATCCATTTAAATTTTTTAGATTGAATCCTATATAAATAGTTTGCCCGCAGTAATTACATTTTTTACTGAATGAAGTTTCGAGCAAAACACTAGAAAAAATATCAACGTGGCAGCTGTACATTTAATTTCAAAAGTGTTCAGCAGTTACCTAAAAATTTTTAAATAAAGGTGTCTATTATTGATCAAGTTAGAATATCTCAAAATTTTCATTCAAAACAAGCAAAACAACTTTGTAAAATTTTAGTTTTATTTAAAAAAAAAAAATTTCTCTACCAATCTTTAATAACATTTTAAATTTTTTATTTGGAATAAAAAAAAAAACCATATAGATTTAAAATATTTAACTTTAAAATAAACAAAGGCGAAAATTTTAAATAAAAAATTGTTAGACTCAGTTAGACTCGTCTATGAATATTTTTATTTCGTAGATTTTTTTTATTTTTGTTTTACATTAATGGGAATATCTTGATATTACGGAGAAAATGAGATTTGGCATATTACGAAACACGAAAAAAAAATTAGTACGTCAAAGTAGACGATAATACAAAACTTAGCGCTACAATTGATTTTAGAATTAACAATTAAGAGTGATAAAAAAAAAAAACAGAGTTCAAAAATAAATCGAACAAAAATTATGATTAAATGATCGTTTTATGTTAACAAACTAAAATATGAAGTATTTCCCTTCAGCAGATTAATTACCAAATTTAGGATAATTTAGAAAAACCTAAATACACTAATCACCAAACCAACCAATCCAATCAACTTTATAAAATCTAAAGAATAAAGCATAGATTTAGATCGTAGGAGGCCGATGTGATGTAGAAAAGAAACCTGTATAAAAAAAATAGTATTTAAAAAATATTGGACATGTCTAAGGAATCATCCACTTTGAAGCAGTCTTTAATATTTGAAGGTATTTCTGGTTTTTGCGTGCAGATTTACTGAAGGCTGTATTGAATGAGCTGATAAATATGCGATATAATATAAAAATGAGCTGAATAATATTAAGCGAAATTTGGGAATTCATTCAATTACTGAACTTTTAAGCCAATATTCATTAGATAATTCCATTATAGCAAAACAAAAACGCAATGAATTAAGTAATAAAATTCAAAGATTTTACTTGATAATATTTTATAATAAGTTTTTATAATTACAATTAACTTTAAGTTTAAATTCCCGATCCGTATAATTTATCCCATTCCAAATGTTGTGTTAAATCGTTGAGTGATACGCTTGGTCTAATTTTCTTCACGGAAACTTGAAAATCCTTTAAAATAACAGGTCTTACACTATTCTCATCAAAATATAATATTTCGCTTATTGGTATAGCACGCAATGGTTCCATACAAGCCTCTTGACATAATGATGCAATATCAGCACCAGAGTAATTTTCAGTAATTTTTCCAATTATTTCGAAATCCGAGATAGAAATATTATGTTTGACGTTTTTCAATAGATTTTGAAGAATTTGGATTCTTGCATTTTGACAAGGCAAAGGTATGTATAAACGTTTTACAAACCTTCTTCTTGCTGCTTCATCTAATTCTTGAGGTCGGTTTGTTGCTCCTATTATCAAAACTCTGTCATCTTTTGAGGTCCCGGCACCATCCAATTGTACAAGAAATTCAGTTTTTAATCTTCTAGAACTTTCATGTTCTGATTCTGTTCTTTGGCATAATAAAGAATCGATTTCATCAATAAAAATTATTGAAGGTTGATTGGCACATGCTACTGCAAATAACGCTCTAACCATTTTCTCACCTTCTCCAATCCATTTAGAAGTTAAGGATGAAGCACTTATACTAAAAAACTTTGATTTGGATTGTGATGCAATACATTTACCAATTAAGGTTTTTCCAGTTCCGGGGGGCCCAAAAAGTAAAATACCCTTAGGAGGACGTCTGATTCCAGTAAAAATATCTGGTCGCAAAATGGGCCAAATTATTGTTTCTTTTATTGTTGATTTTGCATATTCTAATCCGGCAACATCATCCCAGCTAATATTTTCCAAATTATTTAAAATTTCATTGTTAATAAGTTCAATCATTTTTGGATCTATATTAATTAATCGTTCATCTAATATTATATTTGTTTTCTCAATTTTGTTTTTAATTGGAGGCACAAATTCAGATCTGGGAGTTCTCCTTGTTCCAAGAGTTTTTTTAACATTTCCATATTCAAAATTTTGTTCTGAATTATGTCCATATTTTTTCATATTTTGTAATGTTAATTCTTGTCGTGCCGTTTTAAATCCTAATTTCGATTCTTCTGTTTCACATTTTGGATGAATACTTTTTTCATCAGAATTTGTATAATTAAATTTTCTGTATGAATATGATATACCCTTATCTATATGATCTTCAAGAAGTGGATTATTCTTATTTGAAGTTTCTCCTTTTGAAGTATCACACCATTTATTTGTATCTTCTTTAGAATTTAAATACCTTTTTTCCTCCAAATGAAAGGGAATAGGTTCATAATGAAATATACGTTTTGCATCGCCTTTTGAAATCTCATACGATAAACAATTTTTTGTTTTACACGTTGAAAATTGTTTGCTGTTATATGATTGTTTTTAAAGAACTTCTCCATGTTGAAAAATCAGTTGCAATTTTTAATTCATTTATTTTTTTAATAAGATTTTCAGCTGTTGTTTGTTGTATAAAATTTATATTAAATTTATCAAAAACGGTGGCAGATGATTTTTTATTGTTTTGCAATGTTTCATTATAACATATAAAATATTTAATGTAACTTTGATTTATTTTACCAATTTTGTTTATGTTAATATTTTGAAAATATTCTTTATTATCATTCGACATTATTTTAAAATTTCAAATTAAGGACAGGTAGAACATAATAGGGTGAGAGAGCGTCAGAGCGAATAGATTGATAAACAAGCACTTAGCCTAAGAAATAAGCACTTTTTAAAATTTAAATTGTGCGAACAGAATGAGCGCAATCCATCTCGCAGAAATTCTACTTCAAAAGTTGAATAATATGTTAAGACTTAAGAGATCAATGCAAATAGCCACACTATTATTATTGGACTTTCAAAATTTTTATTTTAATCATTAATATTTATTTTTATTCATTCGTTTTTTAAATTGGACATTTTAGATGGAGAAAAAAGAATGATTTCAGAATATTCAAATTTGAATAAAACCATACAGAACAGAATATACGTATTTTAAATGAATAAAAAAAAAACTGTTTTTGAACATATTCACAACCATTTTAAAACGTTGTGCTTAATTATTTAAAAATTATTTAAAATTTATATTAAGAGTGTAGTAATAATAAAATTATATAATTAGTAATTACAACTTATAAGTTTAAAAATGACGTAATAAGCAGCGTTAAGCTAGGGATATATGTAGCTAGGACAAAGAAAAACAAAGTAAAACTTATGAATTAGAAATTAGCACTAAGCCACTAGCCTAACTAAGTTGAGTTAAAATCAAATTCAATCAGAAACAATTGATCATGAATCATAGTAGATACTCAAGATAGGTATACTATTCAAAAATAAAATCATTTTCACTAACAATTTGTTGGTCAATTTTATAAATTCTTTCGGGTAATAGATTTTAAAGGAGATTCGAGAATCAATTTATCAAAGATTTATAGAAAAATAGATTGATAGTTTTGAAAAATTTTCAGCCACTTTTGAGTAAACAACTTATTTTACATAGTTCAGTTTCTCCCAGAATTTCGTGTTATTTTAACTTTTTAAATGAAAAAAAAATAAGGTTAGGGTGGTGTGGAAAAAAGAAATTTCTTTTTATAAAAAGTATAAATTTTAAGATAGTTAAAAAATTATTATAAATACCATGTTAATAAATATGTACTATTTATAAATATACAAATAAAAATTAAACAAGTAGATTTGAAATTTTATTAAAGATAAAATTTAAGGACCGGCGAAATATTTTCATTATGTTTTGAACTTTGCCACATATTTCAATTAATACGTAAATAGACCTCTTATTGAACGGTTTTGAAGCATTTCTATTTTCAGAAATCAGATTTCTAATTTTTAATAGATATATTAATAAATCATAATATTAATTTTGATGCAAATTTCAATAAATAATTTTATGAATTGCATGAAAATTATTTTCTACATTTATTATAAATTTTAAAAATCTACCTTTAAATTTTATTCTCAAAAAAAAATTAAAAAATACATACATATGCACTTGTTTTTTACTGGTTGACAATTCAATTCAATTTTTAAAATAAAAAACAAATCATTTTTTTATATTATATTACATACCTCAATGGAAGCGACGAATTTTTATTAGAATAATCACAAATACATATTATGTACTCATTCCAATAAAATCAAACTTTTATACCTATAGAATGCAAACACTTTTTAGCTTAATTTATTTTTACAAAATGTACTTTCATACACAATAGGTGTGTTTATTAGTCTACTCTAATACTACCTAGAACAACCTAGAGCAAAAAAGTACAAGTTTTGGCGTTCATTAGTTTTAGAAATGTGTTTCTTTTGTTCGAAAGTGTTCTAGTTTTGTGTTCATTAAGTTGCTCTAACTTGCTCTAAGTTACACTTTTCTGTTCTAGTTTTTTTTTCAGATCTGTTTTGGACAACTTTTTTTTTTTGTTTTTTTTGTTTGCTGTCTTATTCTGTTCTAACATGATCTGTTCTGAAAACTAATAAACAAACTCAATAATTGTCTGTAACAAATCAAAAATCTCATACAATTTTCAATGTACAATTTGTACATTCAAACTATATGTATAGCAATAGCAAATTGTATAGAAACATAAAATTCGGGGAAAAATAAAAAAGAGGAAAACAAAGGCTCATATTTCGCCAAAAAAAAAAAAAAATTATATTTATTGAATCTGAAGTAATTTTAAAAGAATCTGTTCTATTGTCTACTCATGTGTACTTGTTTCTTAAATTGTACGAAATCAAAACATCCTGACATTATATAACTCAATTTAATTAAAATGGTTGAATAGAAAAAAAAAAAGTTGTAATAAATACTGCAATAAATGCATGGCTGAAACAATTAAAATTTTAATATATTCTTCTCTAATCACTATTCACTACGTTCGAAAAATTTCAGCTTTTCAAAATTATATGAAGAAAATTAAAATTATGGTCTGCACCATAAAAAAGTTAGTAAATGTATATAAAAAAGTTAGTAAATAAACATGGTTATTATGATTGCTTGCTTAATGCTTATTTTGACAACTACTAACACGTGAAAATTGTAAACAAATGTTTCTGACAAATTTATATTAGATTAGATATTAAATTAAATTTTACTTATTAGATTTTTATTTGATTTATTTTTTCAACATGTCAACTAAGAAGTTGAAATTAGATGAATCTAATGAAAAAGATACAGTACCACAAACGATTCAAGCTAGATTTGTATCTGATACTGGTGAAGAAGCCGGAGCACCATTCGATTTACCTTGTGAAGTAACAGTTGAACAATTAGGTTTAATTTGTAATGCTTTATTGGAAAACAACGAAACTATTCCTTATAAATTCTTTGCCAATGAAGAAGAAATTGTATCATCATTACATAAAACAATAGATTTAAAAAAAGTCGACACAGAAAATGTAATTGATATTCTTTATCAACCTCAAGCAGTTTTTAAAGTGCGACCAGTAACAAGATGTACAAGTCCAATGCCTGGACATGCTGAAGCAGTAGTTTCAATTAGTTTTAGTCCGGATGGAAAACAGTTAGCTAGTGGATTTGGTGATACAAGTGTTCGGCTTTGGGATTTAGATCCTTCAACACCATATTATACATGTATAGGTCATAAACAATGTGTTTTGTGTGTTGTATGGTCACCAGAAGGTACAAAATTAGCAAGTGCATGTAAGGCGGGTGTTGTAATTATTTGGGATCCTAAAACTGGTTTACAAGTAGGTAAACCACTTACAGGACATAAAAAATGGATTAATTGTTTAAGTTGGGAACCGTATCATAAAAATCCTGATTGCCGTAGATTAGCTAGTGCTGGTCAAGATGGTGATGTTAGAATTTGGGATACACTTTTAGGAAAATGTGATAAGGTTATTTCAGGGCATACCGCATCAGTAACGGCAGTTCGTTGGGGAGGGAATGGTTTATTGTATACATCGTCAAAAGATCGTACAATTAAAATGTGGCGAGCAGATGATGGTGCTTTATGTAGGACATTTACAGGACATGGACATTGGGTTAATAATTTAGCATTAAATACAGATTATGTTTTACGTACTGGCCCATATCATCCAGTTATAGATCGTTATAAGTGTTATGAAAAAGGTAACAGTGATGAATTACAAAAAATGGCTTTAGAAAGATTTCAAAAAGTATGTCCAGATGGAATTGAATCATTAGTTTCATGTTCTGATGATTTTACATTAAGTTTATGGCGGGCTAATCAAAATCAATGTATTCAAAGAATGACTGGACATCAAAATGTTGTAAATGATGTGAAATATTCGCCCGATGTTAAAATGATTGCTTCCGCTTCATTTGATAAAACAATACGATTATGGCGAGCACATGATGGTGGATTTTTATGTGTTTTTAGAGGTCACGTTCAAGCAGTTTATACATTAGCATGGTCAGCTGATTCACGTTTAATTGTCAGTGGCAGCAAAGATTCAACATTAAAAGTTTGGAGTGTAGCAACAAAAAAATTATCACAAGAATTACCAGGTCATGCTGATGAAGTATTTGGTGTTGATTGGGCTCCTGATGGATCAAGAGTAGGTTCTGTTGGTACAAATAAAGATATAACTTATATAAATGTAAGTTTCACAACATTTTATATAAAAAATAAAATTTTATGAAAATATTTTTTTTTTATTTTTAGGTGGGCGTACTAAAATAAACAATTTTTGTACTTCGTTTCTTCAGAAAATAAAGCTTGAAAGTTTAAAATGTTATGTTTAGTTATTTTTATACAACTGATAGAAAAAGAAAATGTATGATTTTTTGCAAATTTTACAATTTAATTCAAATGTTCTTATGCTAAAATTAATTTAAAACATATATATGTAATACAAAAAATTCTATTTAATATTTTCTTTTTCTTTTCTTTTTTAAAATTGATCTTTTCCTATCTTTTGCTAATTGAAAGGCTTTTCTTAAAGTTTTAATGACATCTTCCTCAGATAAGTAGGGATATTTTTCTATTAATGAATCTAAATAAAATGAATTATAAAATTATTGAAATAATTTTCATATTTTAAATGTTTACCCATTAATATCCTTATTATTGAATAATATTTGACTCCTATATTATTTTTTAAACCATTATAAGAAAAATGTACTAAAACAGAATCAACAACAATTTTTTTTAAGTTTTCTGATATGAATTTTACAGGATCTACGTTATTTGAATTTGTATCAAACAATTCTTTTAAATTAATTTGTAAATCTTTACATTTTCTGCAATATTTTTCTAAATTTTTAAATTCTTCTATTGTTCTACATGGAATTTTCTTTAAATTTAAAACATCATTATCAATTTCTAATAATTCATTGGCACTTTTAAATTCTTCCTCGTCATTTGAGGCTCCAACTAGATGATCATTATCTAAATCATCCAATCTATAAAAATATAAATTATTTTTTTTTTTAGTTTTTGTTTTAAGTTTATACTTACAGAATATTAGACTTTCTTTTACGAATTCTATCTTTAAAACGTCTTAAAGCTAATTTAATACTTTCGATAATTGCTTCTTCACCATCATGTGGAAAATGTTTTTTAGTCGCATCTGTTAAAAGTTTAAAAACATAAAATTCAATATAAATATAATAATATAAGACATTTGGTTATCCTACCAATTAGCAATTTCATTATATGAAAATCTTTTACTGCTATATTATCTTGGATTCCATTCCATGTAATTTTAGAACTCATATTTTCTGTTATTAATTTACGTAAATTTTTATCAACAAATTTATTGCAATCAATTTCTGTTACTTGTAAAAACATTGTCATCTTAAAATAACAAAAAAAAATTTAATTTACCAAAAATATATATTAAAAGTAATTAATTACTAAATGAATAGACATTTCTGCGTCAGTCAAACATTTTTTATTAAATTCTAGAAAACTATCGAAATTATTTATTGGTAGATTTAGAACTCGTTGTAAATGAATTGAATGACACTCTGGAGTTATAACATCTTGTGTTGCAATATTTTGAAGTTTAACTCTACATCTAAAAATATATACAATAATTTCGAGTTTAAAGAATTTTATTTTGTACAAAAAAAAAAATAGTACTCTTCTGATTTTATTGAATTCCAATTTTTAAATTTTCCTTCCAATAAAAAATAAATAAAATAAAAAAAAATTGTATATACATATTATTTTTGTGATAGTTTTTGAAAATAACTAAATTAAATATTATATATTTTGCTTTAAATTTTAAAAATAAATATTTCATTTAGTTTTTAAACATAAAATTTAAATAATTTTATTTTAAAAAATATTTGTTCTTAATTAATATCATGAAAAGACAGTAAAAAATGTATATAATACAAATTTTTGCATAAAGTACATAATTTTCTTTTTTTTTGTTATATACATATATATAAATGATATTATTGAAATAATGAAAAAAAAAATTGGAAAAAATTACAAAAATATAAAGTAGAAATCGGTAATAGTGACTAATACAAAAAAAAAAAAAAAAAAAACCTCGAAATAAATGAATAAAAAATTTTATTTTGTTTTGAATTTTTTTTTTTTTTTTTAAAAGATTATCACTCATATCGTGTTAGACTTCTGATAAATAAATATCACCCAAAATTTGTCAATAAATTATAGAAGTTTTAATTGTATTTTGGCTTAATGGCTCGAATCCCAATTCAATGACAAATTTTGATGATACGTACCACAAGTCTAACAAGATATGAGTATATTAATATTATTTATTTTTATTTAGTTAGCAGTCGGTGTTATATTTGCACTTTTTTTTTTTTTTGAAGACTGAACCATAAGAACATTTTTATTTGCAATTTTATTAATTTTATTTGTTATATTAACTGAGATTCTTATCTTTTATTTGTATTATTAAAAGCAATTTATACGATTTCTACAATTAGAGAAAAATTATAAAATTATGTTTTCTAAACTAAGAGGACGTAAAAAAAAAAAAATGTAGTACCAAAAGTCATCTATTGTTTTTAATTTCATTCGAAGAAAAAAAGTATTGTTCTGCAATATAAATAAACAAACAATTTATCATCCATAAAAAAAATCAACAAAATCTTAATGGAACTAGTTTCATGAAGTTTAAACTGATTTTAGTAACATCACAATAAAAAAAATGATTTATGGTTAGATAAAAAATATTAATGTAACTTTGGAAAATCAAATCATTTTGTCGTAAATATTTTTCATTTCATTATATTGATATTTTATAAATATTTGCCAAATTTAAAAAATTAGTTTTACAAAAGCACATCACTGCATGGCAAGTGATATATACCCGATGTATCGTAACTCAACAAAAATTTATTTCATCTTTAAAAAAAAAAAAAAATTTTTAAATTCTGTTATAAGATCTGTTTTGTAATATATAATTAAGCCGATTCGACCGTGAAAAGAAAAGATTTTAGAAAATTTTGAAATTATGAGATATTAGTTACCATATAGCAGTGCTAGTCAAAAATTTAATTATGTTCTTAGGTCTGATTGTACGTTCCTGTAAGTTTATTGCGAAATGCCTTCATATAAAATAAAAAACAATTTTTTTTTTTGCTCCCAATGGAGGTGAGAATCTTTCAAAGATCTTTTCCATTTTAAAATTACCAAATTGTTTAGAATTTGAAATTATACTTTACGAACAATGGAAAACATTAAAATGTAAAAGTTTCCTATTAATTTTTTTTTGTTTTGTCAACATTTAACTGAGTATATTAAATGTTTGATCAAAAATATTAAGATTTAAATCACATAATTATTTTATGGAGTACACAGATCAAGAATAATAATTTATTTTAACAAATAATATACATAATAGCAAAATGTGTCATTGAATGAATTGCATTTCTTATATTATTTTCTTTTATTAAAAAGAAATCAAAAGGAAAATGTTACTTTTTTTTTAATAAATATTACTTCCAAAATAATATTAACAGAAGAATTTTATAATTATAATATTATCGGGCAGGTTTTATAACAGTAACTCGGAAAAAGGATCTAATAAGAGATTTTAATCGTTTAAATAAAATAAATAAATAAACCACATCACAGAATTTTTACGGGCGGTTTCATTATTGCAAAACGTAAAATTTAAATTTTTCAAATCCTCATATATCAAAATTTGTGATTTTAATAACAATCGAGAAAAGAATAAATTCAGAATCTCGTATAAATGGAATTGAAAATATTTATTTTTTTTTTTCAATTTCCTTTCATATTGTCTCAACTGCAGAAATATTTTTTAATTTCCATAAAAAAAATTGGATAATATTAAAACTTTTTAATATTTTTTTGGCTTCTTAATCGTTCATTGCTGCTTTTTAAAGCTTAATAACTTATAGCTTGATAATTTTTTTTTTCTATTACTCGAAATCAAAACAACCCGTAAATTAAAAGACGGTATATTATATTGTATATAGATAATTGTACTGCATTTTTTCACAAAATTTTCACCCAAAATTAAAAATCGACATCATAAAATATTTGAAAATTATAAGTTTTCGTTTTTTTTTTGTTTTTTAAAGAAAATTATTCATTTCATTTTAATAGTAAAATTTTATACAAAAAAAAAAAAAAAACAAAAAGAAAAATTTAAATAAAATTTTATAAATTTTACAAAACGTTTTTTTATTCATATAACGGTAATAAATAAAATTTACAAAAAAAAAAAAAACGAATATTTTAAAAATTTATTGTGCGAATTACGTATGAAACATTTTGTATCCAATTTATATGTACTAATTTTTAAAAGTAATTTAATAAATATAAATGTTAAAAAAAAATAATAATTATATACTAAATATAAATTTAGTTTTATAAGTAATTTAAAATTAATATAAAAACAAATAGAAGTTTATTCTAATTTCCACAAAAAAAAAAAAAAAAGAAAATGGCGGTAAAGTATAAAAACGTATAAAAATATGAATCTTCTATTTTCTTTATAATATGCTACAAGTTTGCATTGCGACTATACAATATAATTAATAATTTTAAAACTTAACATTACTAAATTTTATAATTTTATTAATTTTAAATTTTTTAAATTTTCTATTTTTTACAATCCCAATTTACGAGTATATTTTTACTTTTTGATTTTTTTTTTTTTTTGGAGAACACTAAACTTTATACTAAAACGGGCAAGAGGTAGAAACAGTTCTTTACTTTCTGTGCTAATGCCCTAAATTGACGTGAGATCATAAAGGCGAAAAATTTTGAGGGAGAAACACTGGGAAAGCTTCTCTCAAATGAGAATTTGTTCAAATCAGGGAGACATATATGATAGAATACGTTTCATGAAGGGCATTATAGATTGGTTCGATGAGACACTATAGGAGGCGAACTGATCATTGAACATGGGAGCACAACGGGTCGCAGGACCTATATGTAAGGGCACCCACAAGCCCCCCGTTCAAAACAACAACAAAAAAAGACCAAAAAATAAATAATTTATTCGCTCACTCACAATTTTTGTGAAAATTAGAAAAATCCTCAAATATTAATTAATAAAATTTTAAAATAATTATTTAATTCAAATTAATTAGAATATGAAAGAGCTTTTCTTACAAATTCGAAATAAATAAAAAAAAGATTAAGGAAAAAATTAAAATAACCAAATAAATAAAAAAATAACAATAGATTAAATTTAACTATTAATTATTATAAAACAAAAATACATACTTATAAAAAAAAAAAACATAAAAGACAGTAAAATTTTAAAATAAAATTTACAAATTGTACTTGTATATTAAAATTTCGTATACATATATATTAAAATAAAATATATAAAAATATATTAAAATGATTAAATATTAAAAATTAAAAAAAAAAAAATATGAATTTTATTTGAATCTCTAGTATGAATTTTATTTTTCGAAACTAATTGCACAGATAACCTATATTTTTTTCCGAATTTTTCCTTACTATGTTATTAGAGACCAACTCAATGTTTGAACACTTTAATCTCAACATTAACAAATCTTTAAAATTCCTATAATCCTTTTGATTTGAAAGATCGATCGTTGTATACATATTAATATATAATACCTAATCATTTTAATCTTTTAATATTTAAAACAAATTTTTGAGTAAACAAATCAACATTTCTATATATGTATGCATAATAAATATTACATGTAATGGAAGACATTAAAGATCCATTTAAATTTTTTAGATTGAATCCTATATAAATAGTTTGCCCGCAGTAATTACATTTTTTACTGAATGAAGTTTCGAGCAAAACACTAGAAAAAATATCAACGTGGCAGCTGTACATTTAATTTCAAAAGTGTTCAGCAGTTACCTAAAAATTTTTAAATAAAGGTGTCTATTATTGATCAAGTTAGAATATCTCAAAATTTTCATTCAAAACAAGCAAAACAACTTTGTAAAATTTTAGTTTTATTTAAAAAAAAAAAATTTCTCTACCAATCTTTAATAACATTTTAAATTTTTTATTTGGAATAAAAAAAAAAACCATATAGATTTAAAATATTTAACTTTAAAATAAACAAAGGCGAAAATTTTAAATAAAAAATTGTTAGACTCAGTTAGACTCGTCTATGAATATTTTTATTTCGTAGATTTTTTTTATTTTTGTTTTACATTAATGGGAATATCTTGATATTACGGAGAAAATGAGATTTGGCATATTACGAAACACGAAAAAAAAATTAGTACGTCAAAGTAGACGATAATACAAAACTTAGCGCTACAATTGATTTTAGAATTAACAATTAAGAGTGATAAAAAAAAAAAACAGAGTTCAAAAATAAATCGAACAAAAATTATGATTAAATGATCGTTTTATGTTAACAAACTAAAATATGAAGTATTTCCCTTCAGCAGATTAATTACCAAATTTAGGATAATTTAGAAAAACCTAAATACACTAATCACCAAACCAACCAATCCAATCAACTTTATAAAATCTAAAGAATAAAGCATAGATTTAGATCGTAGGAGGCCGATGTGATGTAGAAAAGAAACCTGTATAAAAAAAATAGTATTTAAAAAATATTGGACATGTCTAAGGAATCATCCACTTTGAAGCAGTCTTTAATATTTGAAGGTATTTCTGGTTTTTGCGTGCAGATTTACTGAAGGCTGTATTGAATGAGCTGATAAATATGCGATATAATATAAAAATGAGCTGAATAATATTAAGCGAAATTTGGGAATTCATTCAATTACTGAACTTTTAAGCCAATATTCATTAGATAATTCCATTATAGCAAAACAAAAACGCAATGAATTAAGTAATAAAATTCAAAGATTTTACTTGATAATATTTTATAATAAGTTTTTATAATTACAATTAACTTTAAGTTTAAATTCCCGATCCGTATAATTTATCCCATTCCAAATGTTGTGTTAAATCGTTGAGTGATACGCTTGGTCTAATTTTCTTCACGGAAACTTGAAAATCCTTTAAAATAACAGGTCTTACACTATTCTCATCAAAATATAATATTTCGCTTATTGGTATAGCACGCAATGGTTCCATACAAGCCTCTTGACATAATGATGCAATATCAGCACCAGAGTAATTTTCAGTAATTTTTCCAATTATTTCGAAATCCGAGATAGAAATATTATGTTTGACGTTTTTCAATAGATTTTGAAGAATTTGGATTCTTGCATTTTGACAAGGCAAAGGTATGTATAAACGTTTTACAAACCTTCTTCTTGCTGCTTCATCTAATTCTTGAGGTCGGTTTGTTGCTCCTATTATCAAAACTCTGTCATCTTTTGAGGTCCCGGCACCATCCAATTGTACAAGAAATTCAGTTTTTAATCTTCTAGAACTTTCATGTTCTGATTCTGTTCTTTGGCATAATAAAGAATCGATTTCATCAATAAAAATTATTGAAGGTTGATTGGCACATGCTACTGCAAATAACGCTCTAACCATTTTCTCACCTTCTCCAATCCATTTAGAAGTTAAGGATGAAGCACTTATACTAAAAAACTTTGATTTGGATTGTGATGCAATACATTTACCAATTAAGGTTTTTCCAGTTCCGGGGGGCCCAAAAAGTAAAATACCCTTAGGAGGACGTCTGATTCCAGTAAAAATATCTGGTCGCAAAATGGGCCAAATTATTGTTTCTTTTATTGTTGATTTTGCATATTCTAATCCGGCAACATCATCCCAGCTAATATTTTCCAAATTATTTAAAATTTCATTGTTAATAAGTTCAATCATTTTTGGATCTATATTAATTAATCGTTCATCTAATATTATATTTGTTTTCTCAATTTTGTTTTTAATTGGAGGCACAAATTCAGATCTGGGAGTTCTCCTTGTTCCAAGAGTTTTTTTAACATTTCCATATTCAAAATTTTGTTCTGAATTATGTCCATATTTTTTCATATTTTGTAATGTTAATTCTTGTCGTGCCGTTTTAAATCCTAATTTCGATTCTTCTGTTTCACATTTTGGATGAATACTTTTTTCATCAGAATTTGTATAATTAAATTTTCTGTATGAATATGATATACCCTTATCTATATGATCTTCAAGAAGTGGATTATTCTTATTTGAAGTTTCTCCTTTTGAAGTATCACACCATTTATTTGTATCTTCTTTAGAATTTAAATACCTTTTTTCCTCCAAATGAAAGGGAATAGGTTCATAATGAAATATACGTTTTGCATCGCCTTTTGAAATCTCATACGATAAACAATTTTTTGTTTTACACGTTGAAAATTGTTTGCTGTTATATGATTCTGTTTTTAAAGAACTTCTCCATGTTGAAAAATCAGTTGCAATTTTTAATTCATTTATTTTTTTAATAAGATTTTCAGCTGTTGTTTGTTGTATAAAATTTATATTAAATTCATCAAAAACGGTGGCAGATGATTTTTTATTGTTTTGCAATGTTTCATTATAACATATAAAATATTTAATGTAACTTTGATTTATTTTACCAATTTTGTTTATGTTAATATTTTGAAAATATTCTTTATTATCATTCGACATTATTTTAAAATTTCAAATTAAGGACAGGTAGAACATAATAGGGTGAGAGAGCGTCAGAGCGAATAGATTGATAAACAAGCACTTAGCCTATAAGAAATAAGCACTTTTTAAAATTTAAATTGTGCGAACAGAATGAGCGCAATCCATCTCGCAGAAATTCTACTTCAAAAGTTGAATAATATGTTAAGACTTAAGAGATCAATGCAAATAGCCACACTATTATTATTGGACTTTCAAAATTTTTATTTTAATCATTAATATTTATTTTTATTCATTCGTTTTTTAAATTGGACATTTTAGATGGAGAAAAAAGAATGATTTCAGAATATTCAAATTTGAATAAAACCATACAGAACAGAATATACGTATTTTAAATGAATAAAAAAAAAACTGTTTTTGAACATATTCACAACCATTTTAAAACGTTGTGCTTAATTATTTAAAAATTATTTAAAATTTATATTAAGAGTGTAGTAATAATAAAATTATATAATTAGTAATTACAACTTATAAGTTTAAAAATGACGTAATAAGCAGCGTTAAGCTAGGGATATATGTAGCTAGGACAAAGAAAAACAAAGTAAAACTTATGAATTAGAAATTAGCACTAAGCCACTAGCCTAACTAAGTTGAGTTAAAATCAAATTCAATCAGAAACAATTGATCATGAATCATAGTAGATACTCAAGATAGGTATACTATTCAAAAATAAAATCATTTTCACTAACAATTTGTTGGTCAATTTTATAAATTCTTTCGGGTAATAGATTTTAAAGGAGATTCGAGAATCAATTTATCAAAGATTTATAGAAAAATAGATTGATAGTTTTGAAAAATTTTCAGCCACTTTTGAGTAAACAACTTATTTTACATAGTTCAGTTTCTCCCAGAATTTCGTGTTATTTTAACTTTTTAAATGAAAAAAAAATAAGGTTAGGGTGGTGTGGAAAAAAGAAATTTCTTTTTATAAAAAGTATAAATTTTAAGATAGTTAAAAAATTATTATAAATACCATGTTAATAAATATGTACTATTTATAAATATACAAATAAAAATTAAACAAGTAGATTTGAAATTTTATTAAAGATAAAATTTAAGGACCGGCGAAATATTTTCATTATGTTTTGAACTTTGCCACATATTTCAATTAATACGTAAATAGACCTCTTATTGAACGGTTTTGAAGCATTTCTATTTTCAGAAATCAGATTTCTAATTTTTAATAGATATATTAATAAATCATAATATTAATTTTGATGCAAATTTCAATAAATAATTTTATGAATTGCATGAAAATTATTTTCTACATTTATTATAAATTTTAAAAATCTACCTTTAAATTTTATTCTCAAAAAAAAATTAAAAAATACATACATATGCACTTGTTTTTTACTGGTTGACAATTCAATTCAATTTTTAAAATAAAAAACAAATCATTTTTTTATATTATATTACATACCTCAATGGAAGCGACGAATTTTTATTAGAATAATCACAAATACATATTATGTACTCATTCCAATAAAATCAAACTTTTATACCTATAGAATGCAAACACTTTTTAGCTTAATTTATTTTTACAAAATGTACTTTCATACACAATAGGTGTGTTTATTAGTCTACTCTAATACTACCTAGAACAACCTAGAGCAAAAAAGTACAAGTTTTGGCGTTCATTAGTTTTAGAAATGTGTTTCTTTTGTTCGAAAGTGTTCTAGTTTTGTGTTCATTAAGTTGCTCTAACTTGCTCTAAGTTACACTTTTCTGTTCTAGTTTTTTTTTCAGATCTGTTTTGGACAACTTTTTTTTTTTGTTTTTTTTGTTTGCTGTCTTATTCTGTTCTAACATGATCTGTTCTGAAAACTAATAAACAAACTCAATAATTGTCTGTAACAAATCAAAAATCTCATACAATTTTCAATGTACAATTTGTACATTCAAACTATATGTATAGCAATAGCAAATTGTATAGAAACATAAAATTCGGGGAAAAATAAAAAAGAGGAAAACAAAGGCTCATATTTCGCCAAAGAAAAAAAAAAATTATATTTATTGAATCTGAAGTAATTTTAAAAGAATCTGTTCTATTGTCTACTCATGTGTACTTGTTTCTTAAATTGTACGAAATCAAAACATCCTGACATTATATAACTCAATTTAATTAAAATGGTTGAATAGAAAAAAAAAAAGTTGTAATAAATACTGCAATAAATGCATGGCTGAAACAATTAAAATTTTAATATATTCTTCTCTAATCACTATTCACTACGTTCGAAAAATTTCAGCTTTTCAAAATTATATGAAGAAAATTAAAATTATGGTCTGCACCATAAAAAAGTTAGTAAATGTATATAAAAAAGTTAGTAAATAAACATGGTTATTATGATTGCTTGCTTAATGCTTATTTTGACAACTACTAACACGTGAAAATTGTAAACAAATGTTTCTGACAAATTTATATTAGATTAGATATTAAATTAAATTTTACTTATTAGATTTTTATTTGATTTATTTTTTCAACATGTCAACTAAGAAGTTGAAATTAGATGAATCTAATGAAAAAGATACAGTACCACAAACGATTCAAGCTAGATTTGTATCTGATACTGGTGAAGAAGCCGGAGCACCATTCGATTTACCTTGTGAAGTAACAGTTGAACAATTAGGTTTAATTTGTAATGCTTTATTGGAAAACAACGAAACTATTCCTTATAAATTCTTTGCCAATGAAGAAGAAATTGTATCATCATTACATAAAACAATAGATTTAAAAAAAGTCGACACAGAAAATGTAATTGATATTCTTTATCAACCTCAAGCAGTTTTTAAAGTGCGACCAGTAACAAGATGTACAAGTCCAATGCCTGGACATGCTGAAGCAGTAGTTTCAATTAGTTTTAGTCCGGATGGAAAACAGTTAGCTAGTGGATTTGGTGATACAAGTGTTCGGCTTTGGGATTTAGATCCTTCAACACCATATTATACATGTATAGGTCATAAACAATGTGTTTTGTGTGTTGTATGGTCACCAGAAGGTACAAAATTAGCAAGTGCATGTAAGGCGGGTGTTGTAATTATTTGGGATCCTAAAACTGGTTTACAAGTAGGTAAACCACTTACAGGACATAAAAAATGGATTAATTGTTTAAGTTGGGAACCGTATCATAAAAATCCTGATTGCCGTAGATTAGCTAGTGCTGGTCAAGATGGTGATGTTAGAATTTGGGATACACTTTTAGGAAAATGTGATAAGGTTATTTCAGGGCATACCGCATCAGTAACGGCAGTTCGTTGGGGAGGGAATGGTTTATTGTATACATCGTCAAAAGATCGTACAATTAAAATGTGGCGAGCAGATGATGGTGCTTTATGTAGGACATTTACAGGACATGGACATTGGGTTAATAATTTAGCATTAAATACAGATTATGTTTTACGTACTGGCCCATATCATCCAGTTATAGATCGTTATAAGTGTTATGAAAAAGGTAACAGTGATGAATTACAAAAAATGGCTTTAGAAAGATTTCAAAAAGTATGTCCAGATGGAATTGAATCATTAGTTTCATGTTCTGATGATTTTACATTAAGTTTATGGCGGGCTAATCAAAATCAATGTATTCAAAGAATGACTGGACATCAAAATGTTGTAAATGATGTGAAATATTCGCCCGATGTTAAAATGATTGCTTCCGCTTCATTTGATAAAACAATACGATTATGGCGAGCACATGATGGTGGATTTTTATGTGTTTTTAGAGGTCACGTTCAAGCAGTTTATACATTAGCATGGTCAGCTGATTCACGTTTAATTGTCAGTGGCAGCAAAGATTCAACATTAAAAGTTTGGAGTGTAGCAACAAAAAAATTATCACAAGAATTACCAGGTCATGCTGATGAAGTATTTGGTGTTGATTGGGCTCCTGATGGATCAAGAGTAGGTTCTGTTGGTACAAATAAAGATATAACTTATATAAATGTAAGTTTCACAACATTTTATATAAAAAATAAAATTTTATGAAAATATTTTTTTTTTATTTTTAGGTGGGCGTACTAAAATAAACAATTTTTGTACTTCGTTTCTTCAGAAAATAAAGCTTGAAAGTTTAAAATGTTATGTTTAGTTATTTTTATACAACTGATAGAAAAAGAAAATGTATGATTTTTTGCAAATTTTACAATTTAATTCAAATGTTCTTATGCTAAAATTAATTTAAAACATATATATGTAATACAAAAAATTCTATTTAATATTTTCTTTTTCTTTTCTTTTTTAAAATTGATCTTTTCCTATCTTTTGCTAATTGAAAGGCTTTTCTTAAAGTTTTAATGACATCTTCCTCAGATAAGTAGGGATATTTTTCTATTAATGAATCTAAATAAAATGAATTATAAAATTATTGAAATAATTTTCATATTTTAAATGTTTACCCATTAATATCCTTATTATTGAATAATATTTGACTCCTATATTATTTTTTAAACCATTATAAGAAAAATGTACTAAAACAGAATCAACAACAATTTTTTTTAAGTTTTCTGATATGAATT
>CAMUPU010000038.1:27500-30000 GCA_947095535.1 Poecilobothrus nobilitatus | reverse complement strand
AACAAATCATCCACGTATACCAAAACAATTATTATATTATTATTTTCTTCTTTTGTGAAAAGGCATTGATCAGCTGAGATTTGATTCATTCCTATTGAGAAGAGGTGTTCTTTGAGCTTTTCGTGCCACATGTGAGCTGCTTGCTTCAAGCCATAAAGTGGCTTTAATAACTTGCAAACCTTTTCAGGATGAATATGTTTTAAATATTGCGGTTGTTCCATATAAATTTCCTCTTCTAACTCGCCCTGTACATACGCTGTTGTAACATCCATTTGATGAAGATGTAGTTCTCTTCCTGCTGCAAGTGCGAAAAATATTCGCAATGACTCATATCGGGCTACCGGTGCATATATTTCCTCATAATCCACTCCATATTCCTGTTCGCAACCTCTGACAACCAAACGGGCTTTATATTTTTCTAAAGATCCATCACTTTTATTTTTGATACAGAAAATCCATCTATTACTTAGGATATTTTTATTATTTGGACGATCAACTAATTTCCATGTATTATTTTTGTATAGTGAATCCATTTCAGTTTCCATAGCCTTCAGCCATTTTTCTTTATTTTGTCCGTTAACGATTTCCTCAAAAGAAAAACAATTTTCAGAATTGGTTTTAATATAATATTTATCTTGTCTTCTGGGAATTTTCTAGATCTAACAGGGCAGCTTGTTCTAACGATTTTTGGACGTCCACGTTTTCTTGATGACCCTTGTATGTTGTTCTCACTTTCTAATTCTTGAATTTTAGGACTTTCTGTCGGTTCTGCATCATTTTCGCTATTTAAATTTAATTTTAAGTCATCATCATCAATTCCATCTTTATTTTCAAATAAATTTTCTTGAGCACTGCCAAAATATTCTTTATCATCATCATCATTTGTATTATCATCATCATCATCGTCTGTTTCTTCTAGTTTTAATAATTCTACACCTTCTACAGTTTGTGGATTTGAAATACTTGAAATTGACCAAATATAGGCATTGATGTCCGATTGTTCAATAACTTTCACATATCTTCGTTATATTATAGATCGTTTTCCATCCCATAATCGGTATCCTTTGGATTGATCTGAGTATCCAACAAAAATATATTCTTGACCTCTTGGATTTAGTTTTGAACCACGATTTGTTCCTTTTTCTAGAGCTATGGTTTTTGGTTATTCCAAACTTCATTCGGTGTTTTATTTTCTAATATGCTTGTTGGTGATCTGTTTCTAATATATACTGCCGTATTAATAGCCTCGGCCCATTAGGTTTTTGGCAAATGGTTCAAGCAAGCAAGCCCATAAGGTTCAAGCAGCATGCACCTCGTCATGTCGAGTAAAGTTCAATTCGCTCTTTCAGCCACTCCATTCTGCTGTGGTGAATATTCTATTGATAATTGCCTCTTAATACCTTCACTCTTCAAATATTCATTAAATTCTCTTGAAACATACTCTTTGGCATTATCACTTCTGAAATATTTTTTTTTTTTTCCTGTTTCACGTTCTACTTGCTTTTGAAAATTTTTAAATACATTTAAAACTTCACTTCTGTATTTGACAAAGTATACTGACATATATCTTGATTTCCCATCAATGAAAGACACAAAATATTTAGCACCTCCAAGAGAAGTTGTCCTAAATGGCCCACATATGTCTGAATTAATAACATCTAAAATATCATATTCTCTTGTATTAGATGTTTTATACGGCAATTCTGTTATTTTAGATTTTAAGCAAACTAGACACATATTTGATGTTGATTTAAATTCAAGGTCTTTAACAAGGTATTTTCTTTTTAACTTAATTAAATCGCCAAAATTTAAATGGCCGAACCTTTCATGCCAATGTATAAGATTGTTTGAATGAGTTTGTTTAGAAACGTACGCAAATTCATTTTTAAAATTTATGTAATATAAATTTTCACATTTTATTACCCTTAAAATCTCAAAATCATTTTTATCTATTATTTTAGCATAATTTTCTGCAAAATAAATTTTTAAACCATAATTTGTAATTTTATGTACTGATAATAAATTATATTTCAATTTTGGTACATGTAAAATGTTATGTAAAGTAATTTCATTTGTATCAGATAATTTTAATTTAACCTTGCCGTAACCATAAGATTCAATTTTTTCATTTCCAGCTGTTTCAACATTTGATCATGTCATAGATGTCCATTCGGTAAAAATGTTATAGTCATTACACATGCGACTACTTGCACCGCTATCTAAGCACCATTTGCTGTTTTCTTGCTTTTCAGTTAGAACAATATCATTTCCGGATTCAGTTGCATTCATTGCTGTCACTCTCTTTTTGTAGTATCTTTCATTTTCATTCTTCATTTTTTTTTTCTAATAACAGTTAACGCTATATGACCACGTTTTCCACAAAAATAACAGCACCCATCATTTTTAGTTTCTTTACTTTGATTATAACTTTTCCTAAAATTTTACTTGTTAAAATTATTAAATTTTTTATAGGATACAAACGCTTTTTGTTGTTCTGATA
>CAMUPU010000038.1:15000-20000 GCA_947095535.1 Poecilobothrus nobilitatus | reverse complement strand
ATATAAGCCTCTTCTCGCGCAAAATCTCCGGAACGCCGCTATGAAACCTTCGGATGACATATCGCTCACCAGTTTTAAATGTATAGCCTTTGTGGCCTTACGTATGAATAAGGTAATGTAGGCTTTATATTTGGTTGAACCTGGGAATCGATGATATTTTATTTCAAAAGGACCGCAATAATCCAAACCTGAATTTGATAAAGGTCTTGATATTTGTACGCGCACGTTGGGCAAATTCCCTATCAGTTGCTGGCGTGTTTCAGCCTTTTGCTTGAAGCAAGTGAGACATTTTTGAATGTGATATCTAATTGCATTTCTGGCGTTGATAATCCAATAATTTTTTCTAATATGAGATAACATAAGTTGAGCGCCACCATGTAGTAATTCTTTATGAATCTTGTCGATTAATAATGTTGTGATATAATCTCGATCTTTCAAGATTATCGGGAATTTTTCATTATGATGTAGTTCAATTGCATTGGTCAGTCGACCTCCAACTCTTAAGAATTCGTTTTCATCAAGAAATGGATTTAACTTGATTAGACTATTTTTCTGCGACATTGTTTTATCATCCTTTAATGATTGAATTTCTTCGCAAAAACTTCTCTTTTGTGATCTTTTTATTAAAATTTGCATTGCACGATTTATTTCATGAGCTCTTAGATATCCTTTCACTTTATTTAGGTTTGACTTAGAGTTATTTATGAACCGATAAGAATGCGCTACGACTCGTAAGAGTCTGGTTAGGGATGAGAAACGGAGTTCAAAAGCATCAACATCTTTCTCTGTATTCATATGACAAATTAACACCTTTCTTTTTTCTAATTCGGTGGAAACCCGCTTATGGTGCGGCCAGAATTCTGACGGTTTTGTTAGCCAATCTGGACCATTCCACCAAAGCTTGTAATCTGCTAATTCTGCAGGATGCATTCCTCTTGTCGCACAATCGGCAAGATTTTGTTTTGTAGACACATGTGCCCAAACATTTTTTTCCAAAACATCATGAATGTGAGAAACGCGATTGGCAACAAATGTGGTCCATCTGCTAGGGTGATCTCTTAACCAGGCTAACACGATTTCCGGGTCACTCCAACTAAAAATTGAGATGTTTTGATCCAAAGATAATGATTTTTTCACCAGTTGAACTAGCTTGGCTGCCAGGCTGGTAGCACATAATTCCAGTCGTGGTAAAGATAAGGTTTTTATTGGAGCGACTTTACTTTTTGCCGCAATCAAGTTAATTTTTCGTGTACCTACAGAATCAATAAAACATAAATATACAACTGCTGCGTAGACTTTTATTGAGGCGTCTGCGAAAACATGAAGCTCCACGCCTGTATTTTGGGTTGAATATTGAATCCATCTTGGAACTTGTATTTTGGTGATATCTTTATACCGGTTACCGGTTACCGGTAGAGTAATTGAACCATAGTTGTTTTAATTCGGCACTTATGCTATCATCCCAGTTGAGCCCCTCTAACCATAATTTTTGCATAATGATTTTCCCACTTATGGTTACTGGAGTCAACCAACCTAACGGATAGTTTAGAAAGTTGTGACAATATTGTTCGCTTTGAATATTCTTGTTGTGTGTCAGGGACATTTAGCAAATATGAGCAATAGTCTTTCGTGGGATTCCATATTATTCCCAATGTTTTTACTTCGTCTTCAGCTTCTGTTGATGATAATACAATTTGGGCTCAATATCACACAATGATGATGTGACTTCTTTTCTATTTGACTTCCATTTGTGTAATGGGAATCCCCCACTGTGCATTAATTTCATCATTTCGGTCTTGATTTGTAGTGCCGCTTCTACGTTATCTGCTCCCGACAACAGATCATCCACATAGAAATCTGAGAGCGCCACCTTGGATGCGTGGGGATAATTCTGTTCTTCATACTTGGCTAATTGTTGCAAAGTTCGGGTTGCCAAATACGGTGCACTTTTCGTGCCGAATGTCACGGATCGCAACTTGTAGTCTTTCACAGGCTTGTTTTCGTTATCTCGCCATAATATCCTTTGGTACTCAGCATGAGAATCCTGAACTAATACTTGCCGGTACATTTTTTCCACGTCAGCAGTGAAGGCGATTTTATGTTTGCGCCAACGAATGAATAATTGTACCAAATCATTTTGCACGACAGGACCCTTTAGCAGCATTTCATTAAGAGAAATTCCACTAGTTGTGGTTTTTGAAGCGTCAAAAACGACTCTTAATTTTGTTATGGTGCTGGACTCTTTTGTGACCCCGTGATGAGGTAGGTAGCATGTAGAATGGGTATATAGCTTATTTTTTGGATTATGAATACATTCTTCACTGCTAGCTTCTACCATGTGCCCTAATTGTAGATATTCGTTGACCACTTTTTTATATTCCGTTTTGCGTGTATCGTCTCTTTTGAATCGACGTTCTAATTGAGATAAGCGTTATCAAGCAATGTTGCGAGAAGCTCCTAGAAAATGTGTTGAGGTAGCCTCCCGAAATGGCAACGATACTCGATATCTTCCTGATGGATCTCTAACAGTGGTCTGGTCATAAATGATTTCACACAGTTGTTCGTCTTCTGTTTGGAACTTCATTTCGGTTGGTATGGATTCCGTTTCCCAGAATTTTTTAAGTTGATTTTCCAATGAAGTGTTGATGTGAAAATTCTGAATGGACCTTGTGCATGTTGCATTTGTGTTATCGTTGCCGCATAGGATCCACCCAAATATAGTTTTTTGCGCTAGTAGATTGCCGTTGGCTCTATGTTGCAAGCCTTCTAGCATTATGTGAGAGTAGCAAACCGCCCCAAGCAAAATATCGATTTTTGATGGCTTGTAATATTCGGGATCTGCCAGTTCTCCACGTATGCCGTCTAAATCGGGTTGTGTGATTTCTTTATCTGGTAATGTGTTAGTGATCTTTTTCACCAGCAAACCCACAACAGTTGTCTGGTATGAGCCTGAGACCGATTGTAATGTCAAATTCACCTGTGCCCTTGAGTTTTCAATTTTGTTCTCTCCGACTCCATGAATCCGCACGTCGATTTTTTCTTTAGGTAAGTGTAATTGTTGTGTCATCTCTTCTGTGAGGAAGGACGCTTGTGACCCAGGGTCAATGAGGGCGCGCGCAATTCTATTGTGGCCTGATGGTGCAACCAGTTTAACCAGCGCGGTTGCTAAAAATGTGGTTGTTTGCTTCTTGTGATGCGTTATGTGGGTATGCACATCTCGATTGGAGTTGAACACAGGAGCCTGTGCCGACAGCTGACGATTTTCACTTGTTTGATGTGATGAAGAAGTCTGTGCCGAAACCTGGACCTGTTGGGTTGTCGCATCTCGTGTCAAATGCAATAAAGAATGATGTGGTTTCTTACAAATCATACAATTGTCCCTGACTCGGACAATTGGCAAATCTGTGCCCTTCATTTAGACAATTTATACATATTTTTTTACTCTTGACGATTTCTAATCTTGCGTTGCTATTCAGGCTCAGAAAGTTTGGGAACTTTCTTAACTGATGTAGACCGCCGCACAACGGACATGTTGCTCGGGTGGCATTATGGAACGCACGAACGTTGGGTCTTGGCTTACCCTGGGTGGTACTTATTTGGTCTCTCGTAGACACTGCTTCCAGAGCTCGAAACCGATTTCCCAAGAACGTTTCTAAGGCTTGAAACGATGGGAGGTCCTTATCCCTGCTCATATTTTGCTCCCAGAGTTTGTGAGTGCCAGACGGCAGCTTCTGGACGGTTATGAACGTTATAATTGGCTTCCAGCTTTCTACATTGATTCCTAAATTCTGGATTGCCAGCAAATATTCGTTGGTTGTATCCAGCAATCCTCGTATCTCGTGAGCTCTCTCATGTTGGACGTCTTTCTGGATAATAATCTTTTTAAGTGATAATTCACTAAAAGTCTCTTGTTATCATAACGGTCCCTTAACGTATCCCACGCTGAAATGTAATTGTTGTCCGTGACCTGAAAATGTCTTAGCATCTGTGCTGGATCTCCTACCAGATGCATCTTTAAATAGTGCAACTTTTAACCACAAGTCAGACTGGCATTGTCGTGAATTAGAGATTTAAATAAATTGTGGAATGAAGGCCAGTCTAAATAGTTCCCGGTGAACTTCTCTAAAGTTATTTTTGGCAGATTAATATTGGTCTGCACCACCGGTTTCTGATCCCTGGAAGTGTCGACAAGCGGACCATCAACTGCATGCATTTTCTCTGACGCCTGCTCACATATATGATAATATATGGCGCTCAAAGTCCCATATATGTCTTCCTGTAGATATTCATCTTCTAGTAGTTGCCTTCCAGTTTCAGATTGCGAATACTGCATGATTTCCAAGTGTGTACTTTTGAGCTTGTTCCACAATTGTTCTACTTCCTTTATTATCTGCTGATAGAAAAATTTTCCTCTTAGTTGGACAGTATCTTTCTCAAACCTAGTCCCAAAAGATTGAAATAGGGATACTTGTGACATCTGGAGTTTCATGACCTTGTCCATTTTTGAAATGCTGCTTTTCTGATTTTTGCTTCGCTTGCTCATATAAGTTAAATTTAAATTTTTTTTTTTTAAGATATGTAAATTTATGTATGTGTGAACAATATGAATTTTAACTTAATGTAAAAAAATTCACTTTCTATTTATCTTTGTATGTAAAATTAAAATTAGCAAAATTAAAAAGTTAGTAATGTATTTAAAAAATTAACTTGATAATTTAGGATGTTTCTTTTACTGTGTGAAAAACGAGTAAAAAAAAAATTTTTTTTTTTTGTACGTAACAGTCAAGTTAGAATTTAATGTATAAATTAAATTGTTAATTGAATGTGTTTTGTTTCATGTGTGGAAAATCTGAAATTTCTTGTGCTGCCCCCTTTTTTGGTGTTAAATAGATCGTTATTAATATCGTTGTTTCCAAACCGCTTATATAATATAAATTAGATATATTGTTGAGTACGTTTAAAATTACGGCAGACTTTCTTGATGTTTTCTATATTGCGCT
>CAMUPU010000037.1:22500-30000 GCA_947095535.1 Poecilobothrus nobilitatus | reverse complement strand
TTATTGTTGTTATTATTTTTATTGGTATTATTATTATAATTATTATTATTATTATTTTTATTATTATTATTATTATTACTATTAATATTATTCTTATTATTATAATTATTATTATTACTGTTAATATTAATATTATTATTATTGTTATTATTATTATTGTTGTTATTATTATTATTACATACTAATATTATTATTGTTATCATTATTATTATTATTTTTATTATTATTATTATTATAATTGTTGTTGTTGTTATTATTATTTTTTTTATTATTTTCATTACTATTATTTTATACTATTATTATCATTATTATTATTATTATTAATGTTATTATTATTTTAATTATTATTGTTATTATAATTTTTTTTTTTATTGTTATTATTTTTATTACTATTATTATTATTATTATTATTATTATTATTTGTATTATTATTGTTATTGTTATTCTTATTGTTATTGTTATTATCATTATTATTAATGTTATTATTTTTATTACTATTATTTATTATCATGATTACTATTGTTATTATTAATATTATTATTATTTATTATTATTATTAATATTATTATTACTACTACTACCATTATTATTATTTATATTATTGTTGTTATTGTTTATTATTGTTATTATTATTATTTTTATTATTAATATTATTATTATTATTTTTGTTATTATTATTATTATTTTTATTATTATTATTATAAATATTATTATAATTAATATTTTAATTATTATTTTTATTAAAACTTCGGTCCTCTCCAAGGTAATGGAGAAAATAGTGAACCAGAAGCTTCTGAAATACCTTGACCACAAAGTTTTGCTTCATGATCGTCAATATGGGTTCAGAGCCCGTCGTTCAACCGGTGATCTCATGACTTACCTTTGTGAGAAGCTAAGCATCAACCTTCACCATTCTGGTGAATTTGATGTTGTGGCTCTTGATATTTCTAAGGCTTTCGATTGATTTTGGCACGATGCTCTATTGGCAAAATGCAAGGCATTAGGTCTAAGTAGAGTCTTTCTAAAATGAATTGGAGATTTCCTTTCGAATCGCACGATTCGTGTACTGGTCGATGGATATTCATTTGACAAATTCAAAATAAATTCTGGTGTCCGCAAGGGATCAGTTTTATCCTCAACTCTCTTCTTAATATTTATCAACGACCTACTCTCATTAACCTCCAATCCGATTCCTAGTTTCGTAGACGACAGCACTCTTGTAGCTTCCTATGAGTTTCATAGCCGCTGTAACATTAATCACCAGATTAATACAACATCGAAAAATTTCACTATTAGTGAGCTAAATAATGATTTAGCAAAAATTCAAAAATGGGGTGAAGTCAACAGAGTTGAGTTCAATACCAAAAAAACACAATGCTGTCTAATATCTCGGAAAATTGCCACTACTGTTCCTAACCTACTATTTCAGGGAGAAGTCTTGCAGCATTCACCAGATTTAAACATGCTGGGCATCGAGTTAAACCAGGTATTGACTTGGTCAAATCACATTTTTGGTATAGCTAAGGATGCTGCTGAATGTTTGGGTTTTTTGTATCGCTGCAAAACTTACTTTTCCGCATCTGATCTTCTCAATATCTATAAAAAGTACATTAGGCTGAAAATGGAGTATAATGCACACATTTGGGCTGCAGCGCTTCAAACAACACTGGGTTCTTTTGATAATGTGCAAAATAGAGCTATTCGTTTGATCAACGACCCCAGTGTAACTTCAATGCTCACACCACTCCACTGCCCTTGTTTCATAGCTATCTCGTAGGTATTAACACTTGTTCCAAAGAAATAAAACAATTAATGCCTCCACTCAAAGTTTTCCAACGAGAAACAAGGAGGGCAACAGTGCTCATCCCTAACATGTTGAGTTATCAAGATGGCGAAATACAGCCTATGGAAATTCGTTTGTCATGCGCACGTCCCGTTTGGGGAACCATATACCATTACATGTGTTCCCTAAAGCATTAATTTATATGTGTACGATTTACTTAAGTTTAAGAAGAACATTAACATCTTTCTTCAAAATGTCCCTCCAAATTTTCCTACCTATCCCTCATAATCCAAATTTCCCAATTCCAATTTCCCCAATTAACCTTCCCACATCCCTATCCACAAAGCCAAACTGTACATTTGTATTAAAGGTTCCATCATAAAGCTTGGTTTTAAAAGGGGGGTGGTTTCAGTTGGTTAAAGTCCACCACTACCCTGAGGAAGCACTTGCAGTTATTCTTGGTGACTTTCGAATTTTCCACCAACCCTCGTAAAAAAAAAAATTATTATTACATACTATTATTATTATTATTATTATTATCATTATTATATAATATTATCATTATTATTATTATTATCATATAATAATAATATTTTTGTTATTATTATTGTTATTATTATTATTATTAATATTATTATTATTGTTATTATTTTTATTATTAGTTTTATTACATACTAATATTATTACTATTATTATCATTATTACTATTATTATTTGTATATTATTATTATTATTATTATTATTGTTATTATTATTACTGTTATTATTAATATTATTATTATTATTATTATTGTTATTATTATTATTGTAATTATTAATACTATTATTATTATTATTTTTATTGTTATTATTATTATTTTTCTTATTATTATTATTTTTATTATTATTATCATTATTATTATTATTATCATTATTATTATTATTGTTATTTTTATTATTATTATTTTTATAATCATTATTGTTATTATTAATATTATTATTGTTATTGTGTTTATAATTATTATCATTATTAGTATTATTATTATAATTATCATTATTATTATTATTATTATTATTACTATTATTTTTATTACCATTACCATAACCTATTTTTATTACTATTACCATTATTATTAATTTTATTATTATTATTATTGTTATTATTATTATCATTATTATTATTTTTGTTATTATTATTGTTCTTATTATTGTTATTATTAATATTATTATTATTATTGTTATTATTATTATTTTTCTTATTATTATTATTTTTATTATTATTATCATTATTATTATCATTATTATTATTATTATTGTTATTTTTATTATTATTTTTATTATTATTATTGTTATTATTAATATTATTATTGTTATTGTGATTATAATTATTATCATTATTATTATTATTGTTGTTATTATTATTATTGTTATTATTAATATTATTATTGTTATTATTATTACGATTTTTATTATATTTATTATTATTACATACTATTATTATTATAATTATTGTTATTATTATAATTATTATTATTTTTATTATTATTATTATTGTTGTTATTATTATTGTTATTATTAATATTATTATTGTTATTGTTATTATTATTGTTATTATTATTATTATTACTATTATTATTATTCTTATTATTATTATTATTAATATTATTATTATTATTATTATTCTTATTATTTTTATTATTATTATTGTTATTATTATTGCAATTATTATTATTATTATTATTTTTATTATTATTATTATTATTATTTTTATTATTATTATTATTACATATATTATTATTATTATTATCATTATTATTATTATTATAATTTTAAATTATTATTATAATTATTATTATTATTTTTATTATTATTATTATTATTACTATTGTTATTATTATTATTGTTATTATTATTGTTATTTTTAATATTATTATTATTATTTTTGTTATTTTTATTAGTACAATTATTATTTATTATTATTACTATTATTATTATTATTATTATTATTTTTATTATTATTAATATTATTATCATCGAGACTCACATCAATTATCAGGCCATGAAGTGCGGAGAGTAAATGCTTAATAAGGGGCCAGCTTTTAACAAATTTATATAAATCTTACAGACTATAAATCTTGAAATAATACAAAAACCATTTATTTTATTCAATTTGGTCCAAAGAGAAAATTAAAGTCGCATCTTTTTTACATAATTCATTAAAGAAAAATATTTTAAAATATAATATTTTCATTCATAAATATGCATTTAGAAAATTGTCTTCCTTTAAATTTTTTATTTTAAAAGCTTCTTAAAGTTCTTAAGATGTGAGGCTCGTGAAAGTCGATGAGAGTGTTTTTAGAGTACACTACTGGTAACAAAAACAGTTTTAATGACAATTTTGATTTTAAATTAACTTAGTAAAAATTTTTATTAAATTTTAAAAATAAAAAATTGTTAACTGAAATATAAGTTTTTGTGAAATAAGCAATAATTAAATAATATTTATATAAGTAATAATTTATAATATCTAAAAATTTTTCTCATTCCCACACCACCTTAGAGAATATGGAGCGTTTTTTTTAAAGTTGTGTCCCTAATAGGCCTAATCCAGTGAATTCTAAAAAAACAGTGTAATATAATAAGTAGAAACAAATACAAAATAATAAGTAGTAGTAGAATAAATAATAAGTAGAAACAAAAATATTATCAGCTGTCTCCACCACAGGACCGACCGCCACTACACAAAAAGTACAATGCCAAAATTTATAGGATTTTTTACATAATAACTTATATCAAAGCAAAATAACTTCTAATAATTTAATAACATTTTGTTTTATTCAATAAAAATAATTATAAGTAATGAAATCGTAAAAATATATGTACATTCATTCATACATCCATTTATTATAATTATTATTGTAATGTAGATACATGTTTTTTTTTTCATTCAAAAAATAATATTAGAAGTAAAAAATAATAAAAACTGTAAACAAATACAAAACAAACATAAGATTAATATTAAATCTGCTAACAAAAATTTTACCGTTTTAATTTTATGTTACCAACAAATGAATAAATAATATGCATTGGCATAGATAAAAGTACATACATATGTATGTATATAAATTTTTAGAGATATAAAAAAAATAAAAAAAAAATTGTTCATATAAATTCATATGGAGTGTTATGTATGAAATTTGGACTTAGAAAAAAAATTAAATAAAAGTTAAAGTTAGTCGGATCAAAAAATGTTCTATGGCAAAGTTGTTCTTCTTTACTTGTGTAACAACTTTTTCTTAATAATTTTTCTCATAAAATTTTTCTGTTACGAAATATTCGTAAAAAACTTAAAAAGTACACTAGTAAACTACCACTTGCGCTTGTCCGATTTGCTCCAAAAGCTTATTAATCCGAGATATTTACGTCAAAACCTTAAATATGAAATTTCAAAAAATTCCGCTCAGTCGTTTAAGCTGTACACGTGCCCACAGACACACACACGCACCCACACACATACACACACACAGACGGACATCATGCTGAAAATTTTTTTACAGCCTTCTACACACCGGAGTAGTGCATTTTTGCCAAAATCTCGGGTACACATTTTTAGTATGAAAACAATACCTACCTTATACATTAATGTATGCGGTCGGTAACAATAAATAAAAAAATATTTAAATATTTAACGTCAGTTCAATTAGTATTCTTTTTTGATTACTTTGCTCAAAGAAATTTTTTTTTAAATTTGTTTCTCGTGAAATCTCCTAAAAAATTGCTGTCATATGAAATAAAACATAATTTGTCTGATCCGTCGGTAAAGAAAGACCCTCTCTGTTAAGTTCGTCAAAGTAAAATTGCACCCAGCTAGAGAACGATATAAACGGAATCTATTTTCTAAAGAATCAGTTTGTAATTTGCCTAATAAAACATAGTCCATTTGAAGCTCCGTTAAGGATAGATGAACTAAATCTATTTATGTTTTAGTAGTGAATACTAAAGCATTGAAAGTGTCCTTCGAAAATCTATTTTTATTATCATTTGTATTCCAAACTGATAACCAATGTTAATTCTAAATTTAAAATTGCAACCGAAATAATTATCATTTTGTAAAAAATATAAAATAAAATTAGTTTCATTTTTATATACAGACCAGCCATTCACATTGATTATTTTATCAATATTTGTAACTAAATTAGTAAAACTTAAAATTAAAATTATTATTTGAAAAAGCTACCGGATAATTAGGGAAAATACTTGGAACAGCATCTGGCAATAAGCGGTGCCGTTTACCAATATTAGAAAAATACGATTCTGCGAAATGCAGAGAACATATGTAACTACATACCGAAGGTTGCCAATTTGGTTTGGATATTGCTTTTATTCACAATGTTCTATAAGGTTCTTTGTTGGGAAATTGAAAAGCTGGAACCTTTTTCACACTAGGAAAATAATTGGATCTACATTCAGACACCGAACATTTTCGAACCATTACAGAATATATTAGAAAAGTTTATATGTATAAAAAATTAAAAAGGGCTATATAAAAAAATAAGATAAAAGACAAAAAAATATAACAACTTATAAAAAACAAAAAAACTGTAAATACAAAATTATAAAACTAATTTAACATGAAAAACAAACAAAACTAATAATAAGTAATAACTAATTAATTAGATCTTAAAAAAAAAAATTTAAAATTACTTATATCTCCTACTCACTACTTGTTTTTTATGGAGTGTATCAAAATATATAATAATTTGCTTACCAGAATTTGTGACTCCCTTTTTTTATGTGCTCGAAATATGGCTGAAAAATATGAGTTGAAAATTAATTTTCTTACAAGAAAAATTCTAAATTTTAATTATATGACATTTTTAAAATGTTTAAATAAAATTAAAAATATTAAAACTCAATTTGATTACAAAAGTACTTACCCATTTCACATACAATTTTTATATAAATTTTAGGTTATGGTTAAAAGCTTTTAAATAAAACTTTCAATCCCACTCTTATTTTTTGAAAAAAAATTCTCTTCTTCTACTTTTACAAATTTCAAAAAGTAAGCGGAAAAAAATAACTAAAAAGACCTAAAAGTAATTTTATTAAATATTAAGTTAAAATTACGAGTTGAAAGCTAATTTTTTGATATGTTCTAGGAAACAACAAAATAATAAGAACAAAAAAAATCTTTTAAAATTAAATTTTAATGACATTTGTTCAAATGTATGCGAGACTCGATTGCCATTCTCTCACAACTACATTCATGCGTTTTCAGTTCTTGGCCTGTTTATTTAGGTCTTGATTATCATTATTACATACTATTATTATTATTATCATTATTATTATTATAATTATTATTATTATTATTTTTATTATTATAATTATTTCTATTATTATTATTATTATTATTATTCTTATTCTTATTATCATTTTTATTATTATAATTATTATTACTATTATTCTTATTATTATTATTATTAATTATTATTATTATTAATATTAATATGTTATTATTATAATTATTATTATTATTAATATTAATATGGCAACTTCTAAACGATAATAATAACCGTTTTTTTACAAAAAATATCATTTGCAAAGAAATTTTAAATTCATAAAGGCTTTAATTATTGAAAATTGTATTATTACATTTTAAATAAAATAAAGAAACTGTACTGTATATACTGTATTGTAATTGCTAATTAAAATACCTCGAATATCGAGGGGCGGGCGAA
>CAMUPU010000037.1:0-17500 GCA_947095535.1 Poecilobothrus nobilitatus | reverse complement strand
TTATCATTATTATTATTATTGTTATTATTATTGTTCTTATTATTGTTATTATTAATATTATTATTATTATTGTTATTATTATTTTTCTTATTATTATTATTTTTATTATTATTATCATTATTATTATCATTATTATTATTTTTGTTATTATTATTGTTCTTATTATTGTTATTTTTATTATTATTATTGTTATTATTAATATTATTATTGTTATTGTGATTATAATTATTATCATTATTATTATTATTGTTGTTATTGTTGTTATTATTATTATACTTATTATTAATATTATTATTGTTATTATTATTATTATTATTAAAATTATTATTGTTATTGTTATTATTATTGTTATTATTATTATTATTACTATTATTATTATTATTATTCTTATTATCATTTTTAT
The DNA here is from genome assembly GCA_947095535.1 of Poecilobothrus nobilitatus. NCBI lineage: Eukaryota > Metazoa > Arthropoda > Insecta > Diptera > Dolichopodidae > Poecilobothrus > Poecilobothrus nobilitatus. The sequence goes on along the minus strand of CAMUPU010000037.1, from coordinate 17,097 downwards.
TATTACTATAATTATTATTATTACTATTATTATTATTCTTATTATTATTATTATTATTATTATTATTTTTATTATTATTATTGTTATTATTATTGCAATTATTATTATTATTTTTATTATTATTATTATTATTATTATTACATATATTATTATTATTATTATCATTATTATTATAATTATTATTATTATTATTTTTATTATTATTATTACTCTTGTTATTATTATTATTGTTTTTTTTAATATTATTATTATTATTTTTGTTATTGTTATTAGTACAATTATTATTTATTATTATTACTATTATTATTATTATTATTATTGTTATTATTATTAATATTATTATCATCGAGACTCACATCAATTATCAGGCCATGAAAAATTTCAGGTAAAGATGCTGAAATATGGAAAAAAATTTAATAGTTGCATGAAAAATAGTTTTCAATAAATATTAGATTCATGATTTCTAACTATAGAAAATGTTTATATTATTTACCTTTGGCTGTTTCATCTTGTACTAAATTCTACTCAGAAACGTTTTGTAAATTTTCAGACGCTATATATGTTAAGTTAAAAATTTGGTGATGAGTTTAACGCGGATCTGACTGAGGTTAGTTTCTTTTCAACATTATTAAAAGGATCGTATCTTAAATCCATTGTTTCGGATGTTTCGTTCTGAAAATCTTATATTCGAAAAAAAAAACATGTGAAATAATATTATTGATGCATTTTATAAGAAGTGTTTCACTACCTGGAAATGTGCTATCCAAGTCGATTACATTAGAGTTGCCGGTATGTTAGATGAACTTGTTGATGGAATGTTGATTTGATCAAAAAAATTTTGTTTATTTATTTTAAATTTTTTGTAAGCTTCCAGCTCAACGGGATCAAAATCAGCTTCTGGGAATTTTGAAGAATCAACAGGATAAATTCCTGTTGATACGAAACCAGCTATTGCATTTTTGGAGCTGAAAGCTGTTTTCCAAATACACGATAAGAGCTCTACAAATTTAGCCTTCGTTAAACGTCCGGTTCCTACTCCCATCATTTGTCTTCCATATTCTACAAGCTTTTTGTCCCAAGCAGTTTTAATAGGTCCAAAAACAGTTTTATTTAATGGTTGCAATTTATCGGTTAAATTGCTTGGAAACCGTATTAATTGCACGTTGTTTTCTATTGCTACTTCTATGATACGGACACTGATATGACTAGCATGTCCGTCATACAATAACAAAGCTGTTTGATTAGGTAAATTTGTTTTTTCTCTTATATTTTTAACATGCTCTATGAAGCCTGCAAGAAACCAATGGTAGAATTGAGGTTCTTCCATCCAACCATTCGTCGATGCTCCATATAGAGTGCCTGAATAAGCACTTTCTGATGTCCACCTTGCTTGAACTGCTGCACTTTTGAAAATTATTAATGTAGGCAGTATTTCTCCAGCAGCTGATATGCATGCTAGTACGGTTGTAGATTCTCTCCCGGATCCACCCGTTACACGACTCAGTGCTACACCTTTCTCTCCAATTGCTTTAAGGCGGGAAGGATCACTGCAAAATCCACTTTCATCGGCGTTATAAATAAAGCATTCTCGTCCTGGCTCATCCAATTTATTTCCTTTAACAACGGTTTTGTCTATTAGATTTTAATATGTCATTTTCCCGTTTTGTGTAATTATTTAATAAAATATTTGCAAATGTTTTACTTATGTTGGAAAAAAATATTGCGGCTACTATTGCCATTTGGCATTGACGTGCCCAAACAAAGGCTATTTAACGTCAGTTCAATTAGTATTCTTTTTTGATTACTTTGCTCAAAGAAATTTTTTTTTAACTTTGTTTCCCGTAAAATCTCCTAAAAAATTGCTGTCATATGAAATAAAACATAATTTGTCTGATCCGTCGGTAAAGAAAGACTCCCTCTGTTAAATTCGTCAAAGTAAAATTGCACCCGGCTAGAGAACGATATAAACGGAATCTATTCTCTAAAGAATCAGTTTGTAATTTGCCTAATAAAACATAGTCCATTTGAAGCTCCGTTAAGGATAGATGAACTAAATCTATGTTTTAGTAGTGAATCTATTCGAAAATCTATTTTTATTATCATTTGTATTCCAAACTGATAACCAATGATAATTCTAAATTTAAAATTGCACCCGAAATAATTATCATTTTGTAAAAAATATAAAATAATATTAGTTTCATTTTTATATACAGACCAGCCATTCACATTGATTATTTTATCAATATTTGAAACTAAATTAGTAAAACATAAAATTAAATCAGTAGCGTGAGAAGTTTTTGCATTATTATTTGATAAAGCTACCGGATAATTAGGGAAAATACTTGGAACAGGATCTGGCAATAAGCGGTGCCGTTTACCAATATTAGAAAACCATGATTCTGCGAAATGCAGAGAACATATGTAACTACATACTGAAAGTTGCCAATTTGGTTTGGATATTGCTTTTATCAACAATGTTCTATAAGGTTCTTTGTTGGGAAATTGAAAAGCTGGAACCTTTTTCACACTAGGAAAATAATTGGATGTACATCCAGACACCGAACATTTTCGAACCATTACAGAATATATTAAAAAAGTTTATATGTATAAAAAATTAAAAAGGGCTATATACAAAAAAAGATTTTGTCAAAAAAATATAACAACTTATAGAAAATAAAAAAACTAAAAATACAAAATTATAAAACTAATTTAACAAAAAAAACAAACAAAACAAAAGAAAGCTAATTATAATAAGTAATAACTAATTAATTATCTTATAAAAAAAAATTTAAAATTAACTATAGAAAATGTTTATATTATTTACCTTTGGCTGTTTCATCTTGTACTAAATTCTACTCAGAAACGTTTTGTAAATTTTCAGACGCTATATATGTTAAGTTAAAAATTTGGTGATGAGTTTAACGCGGATCTGACTGAGGTTAGTTTCTTTTCAACATTATTAAAAGGATCGTATCTTAAATCCATTGTTTCGGATGTTTCGTTCTGAAAATCTTATATTCGAAAAAAAAAACATGTGAAATAATATTATTGATGCATTTTATAAGAAGTGTTTCACTACCTGGAAATGTGCTATCCAAGTCGATTACATTAGAGTTGCCGGTATGTTAGATGAACTTGTTGATGGAATGTTGATTTGATCAAAAAAATTTTGTTTATTTATTTTAAATTTTTTGTAAGCTTCCAGCTCAACGGGATCAAAATCAGCTTCTGGGAATTTTGAAGAATCAACAGGATAAATTCCTGTTGATACGAAACCAGCTATTGCATTTTTGGAGCTGAAAGCTGTTTTCCAAATACACGATAAGAGCTCTACAAATTTAGCCTTCGTTAAACGTCCGGTTCCTACTCCCATCATTTGTCTTCCATATTCTACAAGCTTTTTGTCCCAAGCAGTTTTAATAGGTCCAAAAACAGTTTTATTTAATGGTTGCAATTTATCGGTTAAATTGCTTGGAAACCGTATTAATTGCACGTTGTTTTCTATTGCTACTTCTATGATACGGACACTGATATGACTAGCATGTCCGTCATACAATAACAAAGCTGTTTGATTAGGTAAATTTGTTTTTTCTCTTATATTTTTAACATGCTCTATGAAGCCTGCAAGAAACCAATGGTAGAATTGAGGTTCTTCCATCCAACCATTCGTCGATGCTCCATATAGAGTGCCTGAATAAGCACTTTCTGATGTCCACCTTGCTTGAACTGCTGCACTTTTGAAAATTATTAATGTAGGCAGTATTTCTCCAGCAGCTGATATGCATGCTAGTACGGTTGTAGATTCTCTCCCGGATCCACCCGTTACACGACTCAGTGCTACACCTTTCTCTCCAATTGCTTTAAGGCGGGAAGGATCACTGCAAAATCCACTTTCATCGGCGTTATAAATAAAGCATTCTCGTCCTGGCTCATCCAATTTATTTCCTTTAACAACGGTTTTGTCTATTAGATTTTAATATGTCATTTTCCCGTTTTGTGTAATTATTTAATAAAATATTTGCAAATGTTTTACTTATGTTGGAAAAAAATATTGCGGCTACTATTGCCATTTGGCATTGACGTGCCCAAACAAAGGCTATTTAACGTCAGTTCAATTAGTATTCTTTTTTGATTACTTTGCTCAAAGAAATTTTTTTTTAACTTTGTTTCCCGTAAAATCTCCTAAAAAATTGCTGTCATATGAAATAAAACATAATTTGTCTGATCCGTCGGTAAAGAAAGACTCCCTCTGTTAAATTCGTCAAAGTAAAATTGCACCCGGCTAGAGAACGATATAAACGGAATCTATTCTCTAAAGAATCAGTTTGTAATTTGCCTAATAAAACATAGTCCATTTGAAGCTCCGTTAAGGATAGATGAACTAAATCTATGTTTTAGTAGTGAATCTATTCGAAAATCTATTTTTATTATCATTTGTATTCCAAACTGATAACCAATGATAATTCTAAATTTAAAATTGCACCCGAAATAATTATCATTTTGTAAAAAATATAAAATAATATTAGTTTCATTTTTATATACAGACCAGCCATTCACATTGATTATTTTATCAATATTTGAAACTAAATTAGTAAAACATAAAATTAAATCAGTAGCGTGAGAAGTTTTTGCATTATTATTTGATAAAGCTACCGGATAATTAGGGAAAATACTTGGAACAGGATCTGGCAATAAGCGGTGCCGTTTACCAATATTAGAAAACCATGATTCTGCGAAATGCAGAGAACATATGTAACTACATACTGAAAGTTGCCAATTTGGTTTGGATATTGCTTTTATCAACAATGTTCTATAAGGTTCTTTGTTGGGAAATTGAAAAGCTGGAACCTTTTTCACACTAGGAAAATAATTGGATGTACATCCAGACACCGAACATTTTCGAACCATTACAGAATATATTAAAAAAGTTTATATGTATAAAAAATTAAAAAGGGCTATATACAAAAAAAGATTTTGTCAAAAAAATATAACAACTTATAGAAAATAAAAAAACTAAAAATACAAAATTATAAAACTAATTTAACAAAAAAAACAAACAAAACAAAAGAAAGCTAATTATAATAAGTAATAACTAATTAATTATCTTATAAAAAAAAATTTAAAATTACTTATATCTCCTACTCACTACTTTTTTTTTATGGAGTGTATCAAAATATTTAATAATTTGCTTACCAGAATTTGTGACTCCCTTTTTTTATGTTTCGAGCACGATGGCTGAAAAATACGAGTTGAAAATTAATTTTCTTACAAGAGGAAAGAAAAAATTCTAAATTTTAATTATATGGCATTTTTAAAATGTTTAAATAAAATTAAAAATATTAAAACTCAATTTGATTACAAAAGTACTTACCCATTTCACATACAATTTTTATATAAATTTTAGGTTATGGTTAAAAGCTTTTAAATAAAACTTTCAATCCCACTCTTATTTTTTGAAAAAAAATTCTCTTCTTCTACTTTTACAAATTTCAAAAAGTAAGCGGAAAAAAATAACTAAAAAGACCTAAAAGTAATTTTATTAAATATTAAGTTAAAATTACGAGTTGAAAGCTAATTTTTTGATATGTTCTAGGAAACAACAAAATAATAAGAACAAAAAAAATCTTTTAAAATTAAATTTTAATGACATTTGTTCAAATGTATGCGAGACTCGATTGCCATTCTCTCACAACTACATTCATGCGTTTTCAGTTCTTGGCCTGTTTATTTAGGTCTTGATTATCATTATTACATACTATTATTATTATTATCATTATTATTATTATAATTATTATTATTATTATTTTTATTATTATAATTATTTCTATTATTATTATTATTATTCTTATTCTTATTATCATTTTTATTATTATAATTATTATTACTATTGTTCTTATTATTATTAATTATTATTATTATTAATATTAATATGTTATTATTATAATTATTATTATTATTAATATTAATATGGCAACTTCTAAACGATAATAATAACCGTTTTTTTTACAAAAAATATCATTTGCAAAGAAATTTTAAATTCATAAAGGCTTTAATTATTGAAAATTGTATTATTACATTTTAAATAAAATAAAGAAACTGTACTGTATATACTGTATTGTAATTGCTAATTAAAACACCTCGAATATCGAGGGGCGGGCGAATACTAGTAATTATTATTGTTATTGTTTTTATTATTATTTATTATTATTATAATTATTATTGTTACTATTCATATTATTATTCTTATTATTATTATTATTTATTATTATTATTGTTATTATTATTAATATTATTATTATTATTAATAATATTATTGGTATTAGTATTATTATTATTATTTTTTATTATTATTGTCGTTCTTATTATTATTATTATAATTATTATTGTTATTATTGTTATGATTATTTATTATTATTATTAATATTATTATTACTATTATTATTATAAATAATATTATTGTTATTGTCATTAGTATTAGTATTAATATTTATTATTATTATTGTTATTATTATTATTACTACTATTACAATTATTGTTATTATTAGTATTAGTAATATTATTATTATTATCATTATTATTATTATTGGTTTTCTTATTGTTATTCTTAATGGTATTGTTATTATTATTATTATTATTAATATTATTATTATTATTATTAGTATTATCATTTTTATTACTTATATTATTATTTATTAATATGATTATTATTATTATTAATGTTATTATTACTACTACTACTACTATTATTAATATTGTTGTTATTGTTATTAGTATAATTATTATTTATAATTATTACTATTATTATTATTATTGTTAATATTATTATTATTATTATTGTTGTTATTGTTATTATTATTATTGATATTATTATTATTATCGTTATTATTATTATTATTATTAATATTACTATTATTATTATTATTATTGTTATTATCAATATTATTGTTTTCACTATTATTATTATTATATTAATATTTATTATTATTATTTTTATTATAATTTACATTTTTATTATTACTATTATTATTATTCTTATTATTATTATTAATATTTTTATTATTGTTATTATTAATATTATCATAATTATTATTATTTTTATTATTGTTATTATTATTATTGATATTATTAATATTATTATTATTGATATTATTAATATTATTATTATCATTATTATTATAATTATTTTAATTATTATTAATATTATTATTACTATTACTATTATTAGTATTATTATTATTGTTATTAGTATAATTATTATATAAGTTAACAACGTATCAAGTTACAAAATTCCACATCTTAATAATGTTCCCATAGGTGTTAATGGAAAATTATGTTCTCACCAAAAATAGCTTATACCAAATACCAGCTTCTACCAAATTGTCAAGGTTTTTTCTTTCCCATCAAAGGAATTTACGTGGCCCAACATACATCAAAAATTAGTATATAAGTTAATGTATTTTAGAATATTTTTTAGTCTTAATTAGAATACGAATCGATAATCTAATTCTTAATCGCTAATTGTAAAATTAAATTGTTATAAGTCAAATTAAATGTAAAAAAATATATTCAGTAAAATAAAATTAATTTTTTTTACACAACTGTACTTGCGATTTAATAACTGGCGCCCGAGCAGAGTTAAAGAATTTTTCCTTTTACGAAAAATTGTGGAAGTCCGAGGAATTATAAAAAGGAAAAGAAGCAGATCGTAAAACTTTCTTTGAAGAACTCTACAAACAAAAAACTTTGTGTGTTGAAATTCGTACCAATAGTAGGGTATTCACGAAAAACAAAAGCGAACGCCCAAAAAGGAGACTACGGAACAACTTCTGAAGTGAAAAGCGATTATCATACTCAATGAAAACCACCGTTTTTTTCCTGTAAGTGTTTTTTTTCATTATTTTTACAAAAACTAACTGAGGGAATTCAACGAGTAAAAACTACTTAACCTTAATGGTTCTAAACTAAAATCCATTAAAAAATCAATGTAAAATTGTAAAAAAATTAAGAAAATTTTTTTAAAGTAAAATAAAATTACAGTAAAAATTAAAAAAAAAAAAAAAAAAAAAATTATTAAAAAATTAAAAAAGTAATCTTAAATTATAAAATTAAGACGAAATTTAATTAGAATTCAAAAATTTTTTTTTAATTGTAATAAAAAATTAAAATAGACTAAAATTTAACAAAATATAAAAATTAATGTAAAATCAAAATTAAGAGAAAAAATTTAATTAAAACTTCATAAATAAATAATAATAAAAAATTACAATAGACTAAAATTTAACAAAATATAAAAATCAATGTAAAACTATAATAAAATTAAGATATAAAATTTAATAAAAATTAAAATTTGATAAAAATTGAAAAATTATAATCGAAAACTATAGCAAAATTCAGACCAACTTTAATTAAAATTTGATAAAATTTAAAAATAATAAAATCTTATAAAGATAAAATTGTAATAAAGATTAAAGTAAACTAAAATTTGCTATTTTAAATCTAAAAATAATAAAATTTTTAAAAGAAAAAAATTGTAATAAAAATTGAGTAAGGTATAATCAAAAATATAATAAAACGTAACAAATTAAAATTATAACCTAAGAAACTTAAAAAATAAGATGGAAAAGCAAATGGAAAATATGATAGAACAACTTAAACTAACAAATGGAGCAATAAACGCCCAAATAGCGATAACGAAGCAACTAGAAGCAAGATTAGCAACACTGGAGGCAAAAGCAAATAACCAACAAATTTCAGCCCAGCCAAATTTAACATCGCCCAGAACCGAGCAAGATTTAAAAGATATAGCAAGATTACCTGACAGCGTTAAGGAGTTAGAAACGTTTGACGGGAATGCTGTTCAATATGTCTCATGGATCCACAACGTAGAAAGCATTCTACTCGACTATGATTTGGTAAAAGGTAAACCTATATACAGAGCTATACTACAAGCAATAAGAGGCAAAGTTCGTGGAAGCGCTGACGCCGCTCTTATATCTTACAATATGTTTGACGATGATTGGGAAGCTATAAAAAGTTGTCTATCACTTCATTATGCAGACAAACGGGACCTCCGAACGCTAGAATATCAGATGAGTACTCTTACACAAGGAATACTTTCTATTGATGAATTTTACGCCAAAATCAACCATCAATTCTCACTAATTATAAACAAGATAAAGACAGAAAGTTATTCTCGCGAAACTATCAATGTACTGATAGAGTCTCAGAGAAATCGGGCTTTAGATGTGTTCATCAGAGGAGTAAACGGAGAACTCTCTAAATACCTAATACTGCAAAAACCACAAACTCTGCCAGAAGCGTATTCAACATGCCTAGAACTTCAAAATTATAACTGCAGAAGTTACACCTTGCATAATAGGAACGTAGGTCATACAAACACACCGATAAATAGAACGCTCAATAACAACATGCGACAACCGTTCCCATCGCCACGACAACCATATCAACAACGGCCACAACTAACAGCACAGCAGAAAGTTTCTGCGTACAACATTCAACATCAAAAACCATCTTATCCTCCACCTAGACCTCCTAAACCTTTAGAGAAAATGAAGATTGATCCATCAATGCAAACCAGACAAGTGGATTACATGAACAGGCCTGCACACTCAAATGATGCCTATAAATGACCACCCAGCGCGAGTAATCTTCCAGGTACTAAATATCAAAGATTATTTCATATAAGAAATTCCAGAAGAGGATGAATATGCTGAATATAGTGAAACATATGATCCTGACTACGCAGAAAACGAAGGAAACTTGGAGGAAGACATCCAGGAGATAAATTTTATGACGGACGCCTGTTCAGCGTTCCATACTTAGAATATGTAACTCGCGACAAAAAAATTTTAAAATTTCTCGTTGACACGGGAACCAACAAGAACTTTGTAAAACCCGAACTCGCCACCAATGCCAAAATAGTAAACAAAGCCTTTACAGTACGCTCTGCAGGAGCAAATATACAAATCTCGCAGAAAGTTGGAGGAAAATTTTTTGAAAAACTAGGAAACAACACATACTTGGAATTTTTTGTTTTGCCAGGACTCTCAACTTTCGACGGTATAATAGGCGATGACACATTAAAACACCTGCATGCTATAATTGACAGAAAAAACAATATCTTGAGAATCGATCCTAATATACAAATACCATTACAAGCTAAAATGTCAGCTCAAGTTAATGAAATCGAATTGGAAATAGATGATTTACCAACATCAACGAAAGACGAAGTTCTCGCAATCATAAACAGGCATAGGAAAATATTCGAACCGATTAATAACAAAAGTATAATTGACACTGATGTAAAGGTAGAAATCAAGACAATAACTGAAGAACCCATATATACAAAGTCATACCCATATCCTGCGAACATGAGGAAGGAAGTCGAAGGACAAGTAAAACAGTTGCTCGAAGATGGAATAATACAACCTTTTAAGAGCCCGTACAACTCCCCCATCTGGATTGTGGCCAAAAAACCGGACTCTTCAGGCAACAAAAAATATCGGATGGTTATCGACTTTAAAAGATTAAATGCTGTAACTACACCTGACACATATCCGATCGCGGATATTTCCAGCACACTTGCAAGTTTGGGTGACGCAAAATTTTTTACAACGATTGACCTTACTTCTGGGTTCCACCAGATAATTATGAAAAAGGAGGATATCCCGAAAACAGCCTTCTCTACGATGAATGGGAATTATGAATTTTTAAGACTTCCGTTTGGATTGAGAAACGCGCCGTCAATATTTCAGCGCATGATTGATGACGTCCTTAAAGACCAGATAGGGAAGACCTGTTACGTATACATAGATGACGTAATAATATTCGGAAAAACCAAAGAAGAGCATTTAAGAAACATAGAAACAGTATTTTCCCGATTAGAACAAGCTAATTTAAGAGTAAACTTGGAAAAAAGCAAATTTCAAAAAACAGAAACAGAATTTCTTGGATACTTGGTTACAAGTGAAGGTATCAAACTGGATCCAAAGAAAGTAATAGCTATTCGAAACATCAAACCTCCAGAAAACTTGAAAGATCTTAAATCATTTCTAGGGCTAACGTCCTACTACAGAAGATTTATTCGTGACTTCGCCAAAGTTGCCAAACCATTAACAAATCTAACTAGAGGTAAAAACGCACAAATCAAAGCAAATATGTCAAAAAAAGTCATTATAAAACTAAACAAGGAAGAATTGCATGCTTTTAACAGGCTGTAAGAACTACTATCATCTTCCGAAATATTGATATTCCCTAACTTTGAGAAGCCTTTCATACTCACCACTGACGCTTCGGATAAAGCAATTGGAACAGTATTGTCACAGGGAGAAATCGGCAAAGATAAACCAATAACATTTATCTCTAGAACATTAAATTACGCCACAAACGAAAAAGAAATGCTGGCAATAGTGTGGGTATTGGATAACCTACGAAATTATCTCTATGAAGCAGGAAAAATTAGGATACTTACAGACCATCAGCCACTAACCTTTTTGTTGGGAAACCGAAACCATAATGCCAAACTAAAGAGATGGAAATCAAAAATTGAGGAATACAATTATGAGCTAGTTTATAAGCCAGGGAAAACGAATGTTGTAGCAGATGCCCTGTCTAGATTGCCAACCGAAATAAACAATCTTACTGACGAATCTACAGAAACAGCAAGCAGTCCACATGAAATGAGCACAGTACACAGCGCATATGAGGACAGCTCAAACTTGATTCCCCATTGCGAAGCCCCAATTAATGTGTTTTTAAATCAACTAATCATAAGACAAGGAAAAGACATGATAATATACGAACAACCACATCCAAGATATCATAGACACTATGTCGATGTACCAGAAATAAGTCCAGCCATCCTAAAGATAATATTGAAAGAAAAACTAAATCCTAGTGTAATCAACGGTATTAAGATTTCTGAAAATTTCCTTCCAATATTGCAGAATGTTTTTAAAGATCACTTAAGCAAGTATAAAATCCGAATAACACAAAAAGTAGTAGAAGATGTTACAATTGAAGAAAGGAAGTTTGCCATAATTGAGAAGGAACACAGGAGAGCACACCGGAATGCCAACGAAAATCGGATGCAAATACTGGACAAATACTATTTTCCTCGCATGAGTAGTCAAATAAAGAGCTTCATTAAAACATGCGAAATCTGTAACAGCAGCAAGTACGATAGACGACCAAATAAATAGGAATTACAACAAACTCCAGTTCCGAAATTTCCTACACAAATACTTCACATAGATTTAATGGAAATACAGGGAGAAAAGTACATAACGTGTATCGACAAATTTTCGAAATTTCTAAAATTTTTTCATATTAAAGACCGCTCAGCTCTGCATTTAAGAAATAAAATCACAAAAGTGCTACATTATTTCACAGTTCCGGAAATGATAGTAATCGATAACGAACGTAGTTTTAAGAGCCCTATTACATTAAATTACATCAAAGCCCTCGGTATTGCAGTTTATAACACAAAAAAACGAAGTAAATGGGAGTATCGAGAGAGCTCACTCAACAATTATAGAGCTAGTAAGGTGCCTGAGCAAGGAGTATCCAGATCTTTCGCCAAAAGAAATCATATATTTAGCAGTTGATCGATACAATAACTCCATACACTCGGTAACAAAATCCAAACCGAGCGACATATTTTTCGCAAGATCAAGTAAAATCGACTATCAAAACTTAATAGCAACCAGAACAAAAATGAATGAAGAGCTAGATGAACTCATCGAGAAAAATCAGCAATCAAAATTAAAACGAGAAAATGAAAAAAAAGATACACCAAAAACTTACAAAATTGGCCAAACAATTTACGTTCGGGATAAGCAAATCAAATCGAAACATAAACCGATATATAAGAAGGAAGTAGTTATGAAAAACAATAAAGTCACAATAGTTACTGCATCTGGCAAAAAAATTCACAAATCCCTCATAAAAAATATTACCGATAATCAAATACTTTAGCTTTATCTTTCTATATTTATAATTACAAAAACCATTGCTTGGCCAGAAATTTTTGAGTTTAAAGGCCCAATCGCAACCATAAAACGAGGCCAGGGAAGAATAATAAATGGCAACTTCAACCTGGTTCACGTCATTAACCTCGAGGAATATGATGAAGCTCTAGAACAAATCATTCCCCTCGTCCAAAAGATCAATTCAACAAACATGATGAAACCTCAACTTGAATTCCAAATAAACCAAATCATGGAATCATTAACAAAATTGAGAGGAACTAGAGTCAAAAAAAGATCAATCAATTGGATCGGATCAGCATGGAAATGGCTCTCTGGCACACCAGATGCCATCGACTGGGATATCATTTTGAAGAGCCAAAGTGAGCTAACCGATAACAATAACCAACAATATAAGATAAACCGCGAAATAATGAAGGTTACAAGTGAAATAACAAAAAGATACAACCTCATCCTGAAAGAAGTCGATAGAACGAACCAACAACTCGAGCAAATGACATTCAACAAACTCGGCATCATAAAAGAAACGCTGAATGAAATCGTATTAGCAGCCGAAATTGCGAAAAAATCAATCATTAACACGAATTTATTAAGCAGGTCAGATATCCAAAGAGTATTAGAAGAAACAGAATCGTTACCTTACACCAATGAGATCGAAGCCATAGAATACGCACAACCAAAAGTTGTAACAAATGGATACACAATCCTGTACGTGTTATCACTACCAAAAGTCAGCAGTCAACAGTATGATCATATTCTAGCAAAATCTACAGTCAGAAACTCAAAGCAATTCCAGCTCCAATATGAAGAATTATTCGTTAAAGATAATATATATGGCATACTAGAGAGATGTGAAACCATGAACAACGTAACCATATGCGGAAAAGATAAACTTAAAAAACTGGGAGATGAACATTGTGTATTTCAACTTCTAAAAGGGAAGAACGTTAAATGCGATGTTGAATTTAACAAAGAAGAAATAATCGAAGCTATAGATGAAAATATAATTTTCCTTTCAAACTTTAATGGCGAATTAACAAGCGGAAATATCAGCAGACAACTTACTGGGAGTTTTGTGATACAACACTACAACGATACAGTGGAAATCAAGGGACAAACCTTTGTTAATAAAATAGCTCGCACACCACAAGTTTTACCAGCCATCTTTCAAGCAAACCTTACAGCAGGCAATATCAAGCTAAATCTCGATTACATTCATAACCTACAACTCAATAATACGCATCATATTCAGAACTTATTTTCAAACGAAGAGATCTCAGTATCAACAGATGTAACTATAATTTCTATTGACATCATTTTCATTATCTTCGTAGCACTAAAGAATATCAAGAGAACTTCTAAGACAAACATCAACGTAACAAGTCCAAGTGTTGAAACAACTAAACCTTCTACTTTCAACCCATTGGAATTTAAAATTGATATACGGGACGCAGATCTTTAAAGGGGGAAGAGTTAACAACGTAACAAGTTACAAAATTAAACATCTTAATAATGTTCCCATAGGTGTTAATGGAAAATTATGTTCTCACCAAAAACTGCTTATTCGGCGTTTATAAACATTTTTCATGTTCCCACAAGACTACAACAAAACTATGTTCTCACCAAAAATAGCTTATTCAGCGTCTACCAAATTATCAAGGTTTTTTCTTTCCCATCAAATAAATTCACGTGGCCCAACATACATCAAAAATTAGTATATAAGTTAATGCATTTTAGAATATTTTTATATATTTTTTATAATCGATAATCTAATTCTTAATCGCTAATTGTAAAATTAAATTGTTATAAGTCAAATTAAATGTAAAAAATATATTCAGTAAAATAAAATTAAATTTTTTTACACAACTGTACTTGCAATTTAATAACTTATATTATTATTATTGTTACTATTATTGTTATTATTATTATTATTATAATTATTATTATAATTATTACTATTATTATTGTTATTGTTTTTAGTATTATTCTTATTATTTATTATTATTATTGTTGTTATTATTATTATTATTGTTGTTATTATTATTAATATTAATAATATTATTATTATTATTACTATTGTTATTATTATTATTATATTTATTATTATTATTATTTTTATTACTATTACTATTATTATTATAATTATTATTATTAATATTACTATTATTATTATTATAACTATTACAATTATTATTATTATTATTTTTGTTATTGTTATTATTATTACTATTATTATTTTTATTATTATTGTTATAAATATTATTATTTTTATTATTATTATTACTATAATTATTATAATTATTATTATAATTGTTTTTGTTTTTAGTATTATTATTATTTATTATTATTATAATTATTATTTTTACTATTCATATCATTAGTCTTATTATTATTATTATTATTATTTATCATTATTATTGTTATTATTATTAATATTATTATTATTACTTTTAATAATATAATTGGTATTGTTATTATTATTTATTATTATTATTGTTATTTTTATTATTATTATTTTTAATAGTATTTTTATTATTATTGTTATTATTATTTATTATAGTTATTTATTATTATTATTAATATTATTATTACTATTATTATTATTATAAATAATATTATTGTTATTAGTATTATTATTTATTATTACTATTGTTATTATTATTATTATTACTATTACTACTATTATTATTATTTTTATTATTATTATTATATGTATTACTATTACTATTATTATTATTAGTATTATTATAATTGTTATTGTTATTGTTTTTGTTATTGTTATTGTTAGTGTTATTGTTATTGTTATTGTTATTGTTATTGTTATTGTTATTGTTATTGTTATTGTTATTGTTATTGTTATTGTTATTGTTATTGTTATTGTTATTGTTATATTCAGTAAAATAAAATTAATTTTTTTTACACAACTGTACTTGCAATTTAATAACTTATATTATTATTATTGTTACTATTATTGTTATTATTATTATTATTATAATTATTATTATAATTATTACTATTATTATTATTATTGTTATTGTTATTGTTATTGTTATTGTTATTGTTATTGTTATTGTTATTGTTATTGTTATTGTTATTGTTATTGTTATTGTTATTGTTATTGTTATTGTTTTTGTTATTGTTATTGTTAGTGTTATTGTTATTGTTATTGTTATTGTTATTGTTATTGTTATTGTTATTGTTATTGTTATTGTTATTGTTATTGTTATTGTTATTGTTATTGTTATTGTTATTGTTATATTCAGTAAAATAAAATTAATTTTTTTTACACAACTGTACTTGCAATTTAATAACTTATATTATTATTATTGTTACTATTATTGTTATTATTATTATTATTATAATTATTATTATAATTATTACTATTATTATTATTATTGTTATTGTTATTGTTATTGTTATTGTTATTGTTATTGTTATTGTTATTGTTATTGTTATTGTTATTGTTATTGTTATTGTTATTGTTATTGTTATTGTTATTGTTATTGTTATTGTTATTGTTATTGTTATTGTTATTGTTATTGTTATTGTTATTGTTATTGTTATTGTTATTGTTATTGTTATTGTTATTGTTATTGTTATTGTTATTGTTATTGTTATTGTTATTGTTATTGTTATTGTTATTGTTATTGTTATTGTTATTGTTATTGTTATTGTTATTGTTATTGTTATTGTTATTGTTATTGTTATTGTTATTGTTATTGTTATTGTTATTGTTATTGTTATTGTTATTGTTATTGTTATTGTTATTGTTATTGTTATTGTTATTGTTATTGTTATTGTTATTGTTATTGTTATTGTTATTGTTATTGTTATTGTTATTGTTATTGTTATTGTTATTGTTATTGTTATTGTTATTGTTATTGTTATTGTTATTGTTATTGTTATTGTTATTGTTATTGTTATTGTTATTGTTATTGTTATTGTTATTGTTATTGTTATTGTTATTGTTATTGTTATTGTTTTTGTTTTTGTTATTGTTATTGTTATTGTTATTGTTATTGTTATTGTTATTGTTATTGTTATTGTTATTGTTATTGTTATTGTTATTGTCATTGTTATTGTTATTGTT
>CAMUPU010000036.1:5000-35457 GCA_947095535.1 Poecilobothrus nobilitatus | reverse complement strand
ATTATGAAAAAACTAACTCAAATATTACCATCGTCAAGAATCAATTATGAGAAGTGGGAGCATATAGTGGATTTAAAATTAGCGGACCCTTATTTCAGTCAACCTTGAGTTATTGCTCTGTTACTGGGAGCCGAAGTTTTAAATAAATTTATATTACCTGGTGTCAAAAGGGGCACAAAGGGTACCCCATTAGCTCAAAATACAATATTTGGTTGGATTCTATCGGGCGAAATTCACCAAGCTACAACACTAAACATCACCATAGGCAACTACCATTTAACTCACGAGCTAGAAGAACAAGTAAGAATGTTTTGGGAAATAGAAGAAATCCAAAATGTTAAGACCTTAACAGAAGAAGAACTTAAATGTAAACAGATTTACAAAGAAAGAACCATTAGACTACCAATAGGAAGGTATCAAGTGTCACTGCCATTACGAGAATCCACGCTCGAACGCCATTTGGGAGCATCAAGAAACATTGCAATCCACCGACTTCATCAACTAGAAGCTAGATTCGAACGAGATAAGAAGTTCAAAACTGAATACTGTAAAGTAATTAACGAGTATCTAAAATTAGGACGAATTAGTGCACCTATTCATCCGATGACGTAAACATAGCATTGCTTTCATACCAGATATCGAAAAAATGTATCGGCAAGTCTTAGTTGACAAGAAACATGCTAATTACCAACGCATAGTATGGCGTGAAAACACCAACGAAAACGTTAAAGATTACAAATTGTTAATCGTCATGTTTGGAACGAAAAGTGCACCATATTTGGCGACACGAAAAATGCAACAATTAGCCAGTGATGAAGCGCAAAACTTTCCACTAGGTTCAGAAATCACTATGTCAGATTTATATGTAGATGATCTGCTATCAGGAGCAGAAGATATAGAGTCAGCTTTACAAATTCAACAAGATATGATAGAACTTATGAATCGTGATGGTTTTCCATTAAGAAAATGGATGTCAAATTCCAAGGAGTTAATATCAGAGATGCCTAAGATTGAAAAAGAGAAAATGTTGCCGTTAGTTTCAGATCATAAGAATGAAGTACGTACTTTGGGAACTATTTGGAATCCCAAATAGGTTTCTGTGAATTTTTCACCGATATCACAAATTTGTTCAAAACGAATAATTTTATCACAAATCGCCAAGTTGTTTGATCCGTTAGGTTGGCTAGCTCCAATAATCATAACGGATAAAATAATTATGCAGAAATTATGGCTGGAGGATCTTACTTGGGATGATAATGCGAGTCATGAGTTGAAACAACAATGGAACAAATACTATACTTATTTATCGGATATAACACAAATTCGAGTTCCAAGATGGCTTCACTATTCAACACAGAACTCAAGGGTTGAACTCCATGCATTTGCAGATGCTTCAAACAAAGCATACACGGCAGTAATTTATCTATGTACTATTGACCAAATCGGCCACAGAACCATACGTCTGGTCTTGGCAAAAAGTAGAGTTGCTCCTATTAAAACGTTATCATTACTACAATTAGAACTGTGTGCTACAAGTTTGGCGGCAAGGTTGATGCAAGTAGTACGTAAATCACTAAAACTAAATGAAACTATCAAATTTTACGGATGGAGTGACTCAGAAATCGTACTAGCTTGGTTGAAAGGACATCCCAGTAAGTGGACTACCTTTGTCGCAAACAGAGTTTCAGATATTCATAACATTTTAAAGAGAAATGAAAGAGTACCAACAAAGCAAAATCCAGCCGATTGTGCAACACGAGGGCTATGCTCATCAGAATTGGCAAAGCATAAAATTTGGTGGAACGGTCGAGAATGGCTTTCCAAATCACCAGACTTTTGGCCTATACAAAAACTAACAACAACCGAAATTGAAAAAAGACATTTTCGAAGTCAATTTCTCATCATTACATAGATTAATAAGAGTAACTGTATATTGTCGTCGATTTTTTACCAAATTAAAATGCAAACCAAAATCCAACCACGTAGATCATGTCACACACTCGGAAACGGAAGATGCTCTTAACATATTAATTAGAAGAGCGCAAGCTAGAAATTTTCAAAAGGAAATAATTGCATTGAAAGGTAACCAGCCAATTCATAATAAAAGTCGAATATCAAAACTGAATCCCTTCTTAGACAAGGATGGACTATTACGTGTTGGTGGAAGGTTAAGAAATTCCAGTATACCATTTGACTAAAAGTATCCTAAATAATAATAACTATAAATAATAATAACAATAAATATATAATAATAATAAATAAATAATAACAATAATAAATAAATAATAATAATAATAAATAAATGATACTAATAATAAATAAATAAATAATAATAATAAAAAAATAATTGTAATAAATAATAAATAAATAAATAATATTAATACACAAATAATATTAATAAATAAATTATTATAATAAATAAATAAGAATAATAATAAATGAATAATAATAATAATAAATAAATAATAATAATAAATAAATAATAATAACAAATAAATAATAATAATAATAATAGAAATAATAATAAATAATAATAATAAATAAATAATAATAATAAATAAATATTAATAAAAATAAATAAATAATAATAAATAATTAATAAGAATAACAAATAAATAATAATAATAATAAATAAATAATAATAATAATAATAAATAAATAATAATAATAATAAATAAATAATAATAATAATAATGGATTAATAATAATAATAAATAAATAATAATAATAAATAAATAATGATAATGAATAAATAATAATAATAAATAAATAATAATAATAATTCATAAATAATAGTAAATATATAATAATAATAATAAATAAATAATAACAATAAATAAATAATAATAATAAATAAATAATAATAAATAAATAATAATAATAAATAAATAATAATAATAAATAAATAATAATAATAAATAAATAATAATAATAATAAATAAATAATAATAATAAATAAATAATAATAATAAATAAATAATATAATAATAAATAAATAATAATCAATAAATAGTGATAATAATAAATAAATAAAAATAACTAAATAATAATAATAATAAATAAATAATAATAATAAGTAAATAATAATAATAATAAATAAATAATAATAAATAAATAATAATAATAATAATAATAATAAAAATTAATAAATAATAAAAATAAATAATAATAATATATAAATAATAAATATTAATATATAATAATAATAATAAAAAAATAATAATAATATATAAATAATAATAAATAATTAATAATAATACCAATAAATAATAATAAATACATAAAAATAATAAAGAAATAATAGATAAATAATAATAATAAATAAATAATAATAATAAATAAATAATAAAAATTAATCAATAATAATAAAAATAATAAAAATAATAATAATAATAAATAATTAATAATAATAATAATATATAAATAAAAATAATAAATAAATAATAGATAAATAATAATAATAAATAAATAATAATAATAAATAATAATAATAAATAAATAATAATAATCAATAAATAGTGATAATAATAAATAAATAATAATAATAAATAAAAAATAATAATAAATAAATAATAATAATAATATATAAATAATAATAATAAATAAATAATAATAATAAATAAATAATATAATAATAAATAAATAATAATCAATAAATAGTGAAAATAATAAATAAATAAAAATAAATGAATAATAATAATAATAAATAAATAATAATAATAAGTAAATAATAACAATAATAAATAAATAATTATAAATAAATATTAATAATAATAATAAAAATAAATAAATAATAAAAATAAATAAATATTAATAAATAAATAATAAATATTAATAAATAATAATAATAATAAAAAAATAATAATAATATATAAATAAAAATAAATAATTAATAATAATACCAATAAATAATAATAAATAATAGATAAATAATAATAATAAATAAATAATAATAAATAAATAATAAAAATTAATAAATAATGATAAAAATAAGAAAAAAATAATAATAATAATAAATAATTAATAATAATACCAATAAATAATAATAATAATAATAATCATAAATAAATAAAAATAATAAATAAATAATAATAACAAATATGTAATAATAATAAATAAATAATAATAAATAAATAATAATAATATAATATACATAAATAATAATAATAATAAATATATAATAATAATAATAAATAAATTATAATAATAATAAATATATAATAATAATAATAAATAAATAATAATAATAATAAATAAATAAATAATAATAATAATAATAAATAATAATAATAATTAAATAATAATAAATAAATAATAATAATAAATAAATAATAATAAATAAATAATAATAATAATAATAAATAAATAATAATAATAAATAAATAATAATAATAATAAATAAATAATAATAATAAATAAATAATAATAATAATAAATAAATAATAATAATAATAAATAAATAATAATAATAAATAATTAATAAAAAAAATAAATAGATAATTATAATAAGCAAATAATAAAAATAATTAATGAATAATAATAATAAATAAATAATAATAATAAATAAATAATAATAATAATAAATAAATGATAATAAAAATAATAAATGAATAATAATAATAAATAAATAATAATAATAAGTAAATAATAATAATAAATAAATAATTATAATAATAAATAAATAATAATAAAAAATAAATAATAATAATAATTTTTTTTTTCTTTTCGCGAGGGGTGAAAATTCTTTTAAAGAGCTTTTAAAGGATCCGCACTCTAAACGAATGTGAGACTCCTGTGATGTTAATAATAATAATAAATAAATAATTATAATAATAATAAATAAAAAATAATATACATATACAAATAATAATAAATACAAATAATAATAATAATATTTAAATAATATTTAAATAATAATAATAAATAAAAAATAATAATAATAAATAAATAATAATAATAAATAAATAATAATAAATAAATAATAATAATAATAAATAAATAATAATAATAAATAAATAATAATAATAAATAAATTATAATAATTATAAATATATAAAAATAATAATAAATAAATGATAGTAATAATAAATAAATAATAGTAATAATAAATAAATAATTATAATAAATAAATAATAATAATAAAAATAAATGAATAGTAATAATAATAAATAAATAATAATAAATAAATAATAATACTAAATAAATAATAATAATAAATAATAATAATAAATAAATAATAATAATAATAAATAATTAATAATAATACTAATAAATAATTAATAATAAATAAATAATAAATAAATAATAATAATAAATGAATAATAATAATAAATTAATAATAATTATAAATAAATAATAATAATAATTAATAATAATAAATAAATAATAATAAATAAATGAAAATAATAAATAAATAATAATAAAATATTAATAAATAAATAATAATAATAAATAAATAATAATAATAATAAATTAATAATAATAAATTAATAATAATAAATAAATAATTATATTAATAAATAAATAATAATAATAAATATATATTAATAATAAATAAATAATAATAATAAATAAATAATAATAAATAAATAATAATAAATAAATAATAATAATGATAAATAAATAATAATAATAATAAATAAATAATAATAATGAATAAATAATAATAATAAAAAAATAAAAATAATAAATAAATAATAATAATAAGTAAATAATGATAATAATAAATAAATAATATTAATAAATAAATAAATAATAATAATAAATAAATAATAATAATAATAATAATAATAATAATAATAATACATAAATAATAATAATAATAAATATATAATAATAATAATTGTTTCTGCAGCTATCATATTTTGCTGGTTTCTCGTTCATCTAAAAATGAAAAAAAGAGAAACAAAGAATCAATTTTAAATTAAAATTATTTTTGTACCTATCTGAGTATCCTGGTTCCTGAGTGATGGTTGAATGCTGGTACCGATCAGCATCCAGCAACTTGAGGCGTCATCTTTGTTTTTTTATTGATATACCTAAAAATTAAAAGCTTATGTATATTTTATTTTAAAGTATTATTGATACTTACATTAATTGTAAAACCAAACAAATTCACAATATTAGATAGAAATTGTCAAAATATAATTGTTTTAATTTTGGGACAGAAGATGTCAGTTACATTAAGTAAAATAAATTTAATTCACAATAATTTTATATTTTTTATATATTCATTGATTTTAAATCTTTATATACACTACATATGTTTTTTTATGTACTTTGGATTTTTTTTTTCATTTTTTATTATGTACTTTAAATTCAAGGTTACTGAACTTGAGTTTAACCTTAGTCCTGAACCGTTTAACTCAAATTTATATAAACCCAAATTTTATGAATTTTAATCAATCGTTATCGTAGAGTCGTAAAAAAAGGTTGTTAAAATAAATTAAATTGAAAATAAAACAGTGCGTTTTATTATAATAAAAACCAATAACAGTGCGTTATTAATTTTTTAAAAATAGTGAAAATTCAATGAAATTGGATTGAATTGAACATTTGAATTAAACATTTTTTTTGTATTTGTGTTTTAAACAAGCATAACATAAATAAATAATCACAATAATAATAATAAATAATAATAATAAGAAATAAATAATAATAATAATAATAAATATATAATAATAATAAATAAATAATAAAAATAATAAATAAATAATAATAATAATAAAAAAATAATAATAATAAATAAATAAAAAAATAAATAAATAATAATAATAAATAAATAATAATAATAATACATAAATAATAATAATAATAAATAAATAATAATAATAAATAAATAATAATAATACATAAATAATAATAATAATTAATATATACTAATAATAATAATTGTTTCTGCAGCTGTCATATTTTATTAAAAGGAGAAACAAAGAATCAATTTCAAATTAAAATTATTTTTGTACTTATCTGAGTATCCTTGTTCCTGAGTGATGGTTGAATCCTGGTACCGATCAGCATCCAGCATCTTGAGGCATCATCTTTGTTTTTTTGTTGATATACCTAAAAATTAAAAGCTTATGTATATTTTATTTTAGAGTATTATTGAGACTTACATTAATTGTCAAAACCAAACAAATTCACAATATTAGATAGAAATTGTCAAAAAATAATTGTTTTAATTTTGGGTCACAAGATGTCAGTTACATTAACTAAAATTAATTTAATTCACAATAATTTTATATTTTTTATATATTCAATGATTTTAACTGTTTATATACACTACATATGTTTTTTATATACTTTGGTTTTTTTTTTTAATTTATTATTATGTGCTTTAAATTCAAGGTTACTGAACTTGAGTTTAACCTTAGTCCTGAACCGTTTAACTCAAATTTATATAAACCCAAATTTTATGAATTTTAATCAATCGTTATCGTAGAGTCGTAAAAAAAGGTTGTTAAAATAAATTAAATTGAAAATAAAACAGTGCGTTTTATTATAATAAAAAAAAATAACGGTGCGTTATTTATTTTTTAAAAATAGTGAAAATTCAATTAAATTGGATTGAATTGAACATTTGAATTAAATTTTTTTTTGTATTTGTGTAAAGGGCAAACAAATTTGAAGGGCAAACAAATTTGATTCTATTGGATGAAGTGTAAAAAGGAAAAATTTGAAAATTTGTGGTGTAAAAAAAGAAAATCTATATATACTTATATTAATAAACTAAAAAAAAAAAAAAAAAAAAAAAGTGTGAAAAAAGAAATTGTAATTTGCAAGAACAATAACAGTGACTTTTATGAAAAAAATTTAAATAAAAATATTATATTAAAAACAGTGACTGTTGAAATTCTCAATGATAAATTATAATTAAAAAGAGTGAATTTTTTAAATTTGTAAAAACGAAAAAAAAAAAATAAAAAAAAAAAATATGCTATATGCTAAAATTTTATTAACAAAATAAGGATTAACTAATTTGATTTACATAAGTTGTAAGTAGTTCTATATCGCGTTAAGATGTCAAAGGCAAAAACAAAAGCAACAATAATTGCTCAATTGGAAACCAATTTAAAGGATATACTAACCTTTCAAGCTGGTTTTAAGGAACTAGGGTCGAAGGTACGTGCGACTCAATTGGAAACAAGGCTGACATTAGCAGAAAACAGATTCAAGGAGTCGGAGAAATTGCACATGGCTGTTGTTGGCATGGATGACGTCGAACAATATTTAAAGAGCGAAAAATGGACAAAAATTTTAGAAGTGTATATGGATCTGCAACCTGAGTTGAAGGATGCTTATGACCAGCTAGCAAAGGAAACCCCAGATTTGGTTCCAACTCAACAAGATTTTGCGCCACCA
This sequence comes from Poecilobothrus nobilitatus, assembly GCA_947095535.1. Lineage (NCBI taxonomy): Eukaryota > Metazoa > Arthropoda > Insecta > Diptera > Dolichopodidae > Poecilobothrus > Poecilobothrus nobilitatus. The sequence continues at coordinate 27,096 of CAMUPU010000036.1, read as the reverse complement.
CGCTTGAGTTTACCCCCGTTTGATGGCACGTATGAAAGTTGGCCGGCCTTTAAGAATAGTCTAGACACCTATTTCCTTCAATACTCGCAAATGTCGAATATACAGAAATTGAACGTGCTAAAAACAAAGGTGGAGGGAGATCCAGCAATACTCATTCAACATTTACATTTAGAAAAATCAGGTTTTAAGTCAGCCATAACTATTCTGACTAATCGTTATGAAAACAAAAGAGTGCTGGTGAACACACAGCTAAGGGTTCTACTAAATCAACCACAAATTACAGCGGAGTTAGCAACAGCAATCAAAAACATGCTGGACACCACTATTGCAGCCTATCATTCCTTAAAAAATTTAAATATACTCGTGAAAAGCTGGAATAGTATTTTGATTTTCTTATTGATTCAGAAATTACCATTTCGAACTCAACAATTATGGGAGGAAAAGATTGGCAACTCTCGAACAATACCGGAGTTCACAGTGTTCAAAGAATTTTTATAAAACAGATTTCAGACTTTGGAATCTGTTCAACGTAATCATCCAAATCACATTAAATCAAAGGAGCTTAAGCAAACACCTACCAAAAATTTCCACATCGCGTCAGTAACTGGAGTTATTTGTACCATGTGTAAAGAGTCGCATATCTTAAGAAAATGTAAGAAATTTTTAGAACTGGCTCCTGTTAAACGATTGGACTTTATAAGAACAAAAGCGTTATGCTGGAATTGTTTAGGAGAAGGCCACAAAGTACCGCAGTGTTCCAGCAAACACAAATGCCATGAGTGCCGGAAGCCACATCATACGTTACTGCACTTAACTAAGGGAGCTGGTCACACGAAGCCACTTGGAGCGCCATATATGTCACATGTGCGAGCAAGCAATCATATTTTGAATATTAACAGTCCCAGTTTCATACCTTCAAATAATAGTAGTACTACGGAGTATCTCCAGTGTCCTGACAAGGATGTAAGAACTACAGCGTTCAGCAAATGCAACAAACAAGTTTTGCTCGCCACTGTTTTGGTCAAAATAATAAATTCTTCTGTAAAGGAAATCACAGTGCGTGCGTTGCTTGACCAAGGATCTCAAGCATCCTTCATTACCGAGAAAATAGTGCAAAGAGTAAACTTACATAAATAAATTGTCAGTGCGACAATACAAGGTATTGGAAAAGACAACAATCATACAATTAATAATAAAACCACTTTCACCATAAAATCACTCGTGGATGAACATTTTATTAACGTGGAAGGATTCATTATGAAAAAACTAACTCAAATATTACCATCGTCAAGAATCAATTATGAGAAGTGGGAGCATATAGTGGATTTAAAATTAGCGGACCCTTATTTCAGTCAACCTTGAGTTATTGCTCTGTTACTGGGAGCCGAAGTTTTAAATAAATTTATATTACCTGGTGTCAAAAGGGGCACAAAGGGTACCCCATTAGCTCAAAATACAATATTTGGTTGGATTCTATCGGGCGAAATTCACCAAGCTACAACACTAAACATCACCATAGGCAACTACCATTTAACTCACGAGCTAGAAGAACAAGTAAGAATGTTTTGGGAAATAGAAGAAATCCAAAATGTTAAGACCTTAACAGAAGAAGAACTTAAATGTAAACAGATTTACAAAGAAAGAACCATTAGACTACCAATAGGAAGGTATCAAGTGTCACTGCCATTACGAGAATCCACGCTCGAACGCCATTTGGGAGCATCAAGAAACATTGCAATCCACCGACTTCATCAACTAGAAGCTAGATTCGAACGAGATAAGAAGTTCAAAACTGAATACTGTAAAGTAATTAACGAGTATCTAAAATTAGGACGAATTAGTGCACCTATTCATCCGATGACGTAAACATAGCATTGCTTTCATACCAGACATCGAAAAAATGTATCGGCAAGTCTTAGTTGACAAGAAACATGCTAATTACCAACGCATAGTGTGGCGTGAAAACACCAACGAAAACGTTAAAGATTACAAATTGTTAATCGTCATGTTTGGAACGAAAAGTGCACCATATTTGGCGACACGAAAAATGCAACAATTAGCCAGTGATGAAGCGCAAAACTTTCCACTAGGTTCAGAAATCACTATGTCAGATTTATATGTAGATGATCTGCTATCAGGAGCAGAAGATATAGAGTCAGCTTTACAAATTCAACAAGATATGATAGAACTTATGAATCGTGATGGTTTTCCATTAAGAAAATGGATGTCAAATTCCAAGGAGTTAATATCAGAGATGCCTAAGATTGAAAAAGAGAAAATGTTGCCGTTAGTTTCAGATCATAAGGATGAAGTACGTACTTTGGGAACTATTTGGAATCCCAAATAGGTTTCTGTGAATTTTTCACCGATATCACAAATTTGTTCAAAACGAATAATTTTATCACAAATCGCCAAGTTGTTTGATCCGTTAGGTTGGCTAGCTCCAATAATCATAACGGATAAAATAATTATGCAGAAATTATGGCTGGAGGATCTTACTTGGGATGATAATGCGAGTCATGAGTTGAAACAACAATGGAACAAATACTATACTTATTTATCGGATATAACACAAATTCGAGTTCCAAGATGGCTTCACTATTCAACACAGAACTCAAGGGTTGAACTCCATGCATTTGCAGATGCTTCAAACAAAGCATACACGGCAGTAATTTATCTATGTACTATTGACCAAATCGGCCACAGAACCATACGTCTGGTCTTGGCAAAAAGTAGAGTTGCTCCTATTAAAACGTTATCATTACTACAATTAGAACTGTGTGCTACAAGTTTGGCGGCAAGGTTGATGCAAGTAGTACGTAAATCACTAAAACTAAATGAAACTATCAAATTTTACGGATGGAGTGACTCAGAAATCGTACTAGCTTGGTTGAAAGGACATCCCAGTAAGTGGACTACCTTTGTCGCAAACAGAGTTTCAGATATTCATAACATTTTAAAGAGAAATGAAAGAGTACCAACAAAGCAAAATCCAGCCGATTGTGCAACACGAGGGCTATGCTCATCAGAATTGGCAAAGCATAAAATTTGGTGGAACGGTCGAGAATGGCTTTCCAAATCACCAGACTTTTGGCCTACACAAAAGCTAACAACAACCGAAATTGAAAAAAGACATTTTCGAAGTCAATTTCTCATCATTACATAGATTAATAAGAGTAACTGTATATTGTCGTCGATTTTTTACCAAATTAAAATGCAAACCAAAATCCGACCACGTAGATCATGTCACACACTCGGAAACGGAAGATGCTCTTAACATATTAATTAGAAGAGCGCAAGCTAGAAATTTTCAAAAGGAAATAATTGCATTGAAAGGTAACCAGCCAATTCATAATAAAAGTCGAATATCAAAACTGAATCCCTTCTTAGACAAGGATGGACTATTACGTGTTGGTGGAAGGTTAAGAAATTCCAGTATAACATTTGACTAAAAGTATCCTATTATACTCTCAGATAACGACCATCTCACTAAGCTGCTAATAGAAAAAGTACACAAGCAAATATTACACGGCAGTAGATAGGTAGGCACTTGGGCCAGACAGGTCAGTAGTTCAAGGTCACCCGGAAGTAGGTCAAGGTCACCCCAGAAGTAGGTCAAGGCCACCCGGAAGGCCAGACAGGAAGTATGTCAAGGTCATTTTAAAAGTAGGTCAGACTGGCGGCGATCGTCAGTTGTTTATAAAGATTGTATACTTGGTTTAAGTAATAGGTATGCAGGAAAATAGTAGGAAAAAAAAAATGCTTTTTCATACAATGTAAAGAGAAAAAAAAATGTACCTATACGTTTTTTTAAAATTAAAAAAAAGTGCAAACTGGTTAAAATTAAAAAAAAATGCAAACAAAGTTTTTTAAATCTTAGATAAAGAATCAACAAAATTAATGCAATTTTGAGATGCATTTTTTTTCTTTTTTTCTTGTTTTTTCTTTTTTTTTATGAAGTATTTAAAGAAGAGGAAATAAAAACCATTAATTAATTGCGAGTATCACCGTATAAGATTTTATTGTTATGTAAGAATGTTGACAAAAATATGAATAAAAAGAAAACAAACAGGAAATCAAAAATATCTAACATGTGGTTTAAGTAATAGGCGTGAATGTAAATAGTAAGAAAAAATGCGTTCATCTGAATCAACCTTGACCAAATTGATATTTTGAGATGTATTTTTTTTTCTTTTTTTCTTGTTTTTTTTTTTTTTATGAAGTATTTAAAGAAGAGGAAATAAAAACCATTAATTAATTGCGAGTATCACAGTATAAGATTTTATTGTTATGTAAAAATATTGACAAAAATATGAATAAAAAGAAAACAAACAGGAAATCAAAAATATCTAACATGTGGTTTAAGTAATTGGCGTGAATGGAAATAGTAAGAAAAAATGCGTTTTTATAAAATGTAAAGAGAAAAATTTAAACAAATTAAGTGTACCTATGCGAATTTTTAAAATTAAAAGAAAAAGTGCAAAGCTGGTTTTTAAATCTGAATTTTTTTCTTTTCTTTCTTGTTCTGAAGAAATATTTAAAGAAGAGGAAAGAAAAAATTATTAGTATTTTTTAGATTTTATTGATATGTCAGAATGTAGAACAAAAAAGATGTATTCTTATGTTGTGTTAAAAAAAAATAAAACAAATTTATTTATATGTTTGAAATATTTTTTTCTTATTATGTACAAGCATTGATTAAGGATTATATAGTATAAGTTATTGTAAAATGTAAAAAAATTGTTAATAGAGAAAAATTCGAAGATTAGAAACGTTCGCTTCTTTCAGTCGGTTCTTCAGAAAGTCGGTTCTTTCAAAATAAAAATTGAAAAATATAAAATTATAATAATAATTAATAAAAATTTAATTAAAAATACAAAACTGAATACAGAAAAATTTAATATTATATCAATTAAATCAGTGAATGTAAAAAGATTCAACATTTTTGGAAAAATATTGGAGTTTGCAATAAATTCAGTACCAGACAACAAAGATCCAATAGATTGGATTAAAACTGGTATTGAAGAAATATTTAACAATTTACTTGAAAATGTTGATCCTAGTGATAAAATTGGAGTTACTTTTGGATACCAAAGTTTTCATGAACGTGGTCCAGCCTGAATTAATTTTAAAGATGCAAAAGATCTTGACATTTCGGAAATTTGGGACGTCATTTCAAAAATTTTTCAAAGTAACTCCGAAGGATTATCTACAGATACATTCTGTATAAATGTAACGTATGTACGACTTCCAGCAGGAAGAGGTAGAGGAAAAAGATACAACAATTTTGAAGAGGAATGTAATAAAAGAAGAGGCATAATTTCAATTAAAAACAATGATAATTTATGCTTACCACGTGCGTTAGTTGTTGCTATCTCTTTCATAGAAAAAGAAATTGACTACTGTAAAATTCGAAAAGATATAGGTCAACTTCAATTGAAAGGGGCGTTACAACTAATAAGAAATTCAAATGTGCGTGTTCCAGCAAAAGGAGCAAGTATCAATGAGCTTAAAAAATTTCAACTTTACCTCTCAAAATATCAAATTGTAGTTTTTGATTTCAGAGGAAAAGGAAAAACGATTATTTTTCAAGGTGAAGAACCTAAGGAAAAAAGATTAAATTGGATATACAATGAAGGTCATTTCAATGTAATTACATCACTAACAGCAGCATTTAGTTGTGATTACTTTTGCCAAACATGCAATGTTCCATATAACAATAGATTGTCTCACCGATGTGCACAGTCATGTTTCTTCTGTAAATCATCTCCGGCGTGTGACGTAAATTTTCCAAACATTAAATGTGATGTATGTAATAGAATTTTTAAAGGTCAAACTTGTTTTGATAATCATAAAGCAACATCATCTACAAATAAAAAATCTATTTGTACTCTTATAAATTGGTGTAAAAAATGCTTTAAAGTATACAGAGCTGATGTAAATCATATATGCTATGGACATTTGTGTAAAAATTGTAATACAAATGTAGCTTCAGATCACCAATGCTTTATTACACCATGTAAAGAATTAGCTGAACTGAATATATTATATATTTTCTACGATCTCGAAACAACTCAAGATGATATTATAGGGGAGAAACTTCACTAAGGTGTTGCAATAGGAAATATAATTGAACATCAGCCTGATTTATGTATTTTTAAACAACGTTGCACCCATTGTATATTATCTATTGTTGAAAGATGTAATTTTTGCGGACTTCGTCAACATGTGTTAAAACAGAATCCAATACAAATATTTTTAGAATATATACTCAACCAAAGAAAAATATTTGATAAAGTTATAGTTATTGCACATAATGGGCAAGCATTTGATAATCAGGTGTTATTAAACTATATCTTAGAGAAAACAATCATAAAACCAAAATTAATTATGAGAGGAACAAAGATAATTTTAATGCTTCTAGATTACGTGAAATTTATTGATTCATTAAACTATTTTCCAATGCCGTTGTCTAGTTTACCGAAAGCGGTTGATTTAGACATAAATTTGAAAAAAGGATATTTTCCTCATATGTTTAATCGTAAAAACAATATAAATTATAATGGAAAGCTGCCCGATCGTAAATATTACTGTTATAATTCAATGGGTACGTCGCAAAGAAAAATATTTCTTGAATGGTATGAAGAAAATAAAAACAAGTCCTTTAACCTTCAAAATGAACTTGTAGAATATTGTTTGAATGACGTAAAAATTTTAACAGCAGCCTGTATTAAATTCAGAAATTTATTTTTAAAAGAATGTAAGGTTGAACCATTTTTAAAAGCCACTACAATTGCTTCAACGTGTAATTTGGTTTTTAGATGAATTTTTTAAACCCGTATACAATTGGACTTATACCTAAACAAGGTTATCGCTTATCAGGAAATCAATCAATTATTGCCATAAAATGGTTAATATGGGAAGAAAAACAAAGAACAATAAGTATTATAGTGGTAATGGAAAAGAAAAAGTTATTTTTGGTCTCCGTGTTGACGGATATTGTTCAGACACAAAACAAATATTTGAGTTTTATGGTTGTTATTACCATGGTCATCCAAAATGTTGCAAAAATAACAATGATAAAAAATATGAAACACGTTATGAGGCTACACTATCCAAAGTCAATAAATTACGATCTTTAGATTTTCAAGTAATTGAAAAGTGGGAGTGTGAATTTCAAAAAGAAATGTGATCAAAAGAATATATAGCATTTTTCTCAAAATTGGAGACCCAAAGTTTGATAGCACTAAAACCACGTGATGCGTTTTATGGCGGTAGAACAGGAAACTATATTCTTGGGTGTGTAAATACGGAAAATTTCCAGTGGGGCATCCAAAAGTCCATGTTGGACAAATTGAGTGCAACAAATTAAATTTAAATAATACTGAAGGATTAATAAAAGCATTGACGCTTCCTCCAGAAAAACTCTACCACCAGGTTTTGCCTATAAATCAAAATAATAAGCTAATGTTTTCCTGTTGTCGAACATGTAGCATGGAAATGAATAATGATGACTGCTCTCATGACGATCGCAGTAGGTCAATTTTAGGAACATGGGTTATAGATGAAGTAAGAGAAGCTGTTAAACAGGGATACAAAATTGTGCAAATATACGAAGTATGGGAGTATACTGTTAAACAATTTAATCCCCTTACATCACAAAAGGGGATTTTTACTGAAATGATGAACAAGTTCCTTAAAATTAAACAAGAAGCTTCAGGCTGGCCTAGCTTTTGTAGAACACCAAAAGAAAAGTGTAAATATTTAGAAAAATTTTCCAAAGTGGAAGGCATAAATTTACAGTTTAACGAAATAGAAAAAAATCCTGGATTAAGATCATTAGCTAAATTAATGTTAAACTCTTTCTGGGGTAAATTTGGGCAGAGAGAAAATCAATCAAAAACTGAAATCATAAATGAGCCTTTTGAATTATTTACTCTTCTTACTGATCCTTCCAAGAATGTGAACCAAATAACTCCAATAAATGAAAAAACAGTTTTGGTAAATTGGGAATACAAAGAAGAAACAGCTGAATCATTATTAATAGTTAACGTTTGTATAGTTGCTTATACTACCACACAAGCTCGTTTCAAATTGTATTCTTACCTAAACAATTTAAAAGAACGAGTTTTGTATTACGACACTGATTCAATAATATATGTAGCACGTGAAGGAGAATATAACCCTCCAACTGGAGTTTTCATAGGAGATATGACAGATGAGCTGGGAGAATATGGAATTGGAAGTTACATTACAAAATTTGTCAGTGGGGGCGCAAAGAACTATGCATACAAAATTTATAGTACCAATTCCAAATGCAAAAAACATTTGCAAAGTCAAAGGTAATCGTTTAAATTATAACGCTTCACAAGAAATAAATTTCGGCTCTATGAAACAATTAGTTAAAAAATTAAACAATCTTCAGGAAATAAATATAACATTTCCTAGTATTCGTCGAACATACGATCACAGAGTCATCACTGTTCCTGAATTAAAGACATATCGAATAAATTCCAGAAAACGAGTTTTTGCAGATGATTATACTTCAGTTCCTTATGGCTTCAAAAAGAAAAAAATTTAATAATTATTGTTAATATATTGTAAAAATTTTGTATTAAACTATTAAATTATAGCATTTTTTTAAAAAAAAAGATCTTTTTAATTTTACAGTTTTTAATTTTCAGAATGTAATCCAAAATTTATATATATATGTATATATATATATATATATATACTGCTTTTATTCAAATTCACAGTTGCAGTTTAACTTTTCAATAATAATGTCAAAAGCACAAATAGTCTCTGAAATTCATCGTCCAGTTAGACGTACATTTCGAAGACGAAAAATATCTCAAAGAGGGTTAAATGATACATGGGAAATTGATCTTGTAGATATGCCGGCCTATCAAAAAGTAAATAATGGATTCAAGTACCTCTTAACTGTTATCGATATATTTTCAAAATATGCATATGAGGAAAAAATTAAATCAAAGGCAGCAGATGACGTAGTAAGAAGTATGGAAAGGATTTTTAAAAGAGAAGCGAAGTCTCCAAAAAATATTAATTCTGATCAGGGAAAAGAATTTTTCAATAAAAAATTATAAAATTTAATGAAAATTTATAAAATAAATCACTATCATACTTATTCAGGCTAGAATAAATGAAGGCTAGTGTTTGTGAAAGATTTAACAGAACATTAAAATCAATTATGTGGAAACAATTTAGTTTACAAGGAAATTGTAAATTATTCGTATGGGATGGGACCAATACAAGAGTTGTCTTCTAATCAAAATAAGCGAAAAAGAGGAAGAAGTCAACAAGAGCAGCCGCTCCATCCACAACAACATCATCCTCATCACCAACAGAAACAGCAACAACAACAAGAACAACAACATCAACATGTTGAACAACAACAACAGATTCAACAACAAAAACTTCAACAACAGGAACAGGAAATTATTTGTCTTCAGGAAGAAGAAGAAATACCAACAGAAAGGTCCTTCAAGGAAGCTTTCAATAAAAAAAATATTGAAAGCAAAAAAAATTTTTTTAAAATTAAAGAGATGGAGCAAGATGCTCTGTATCAAATTTTAAACATTAAACAAATTAAGACCATTTATGGTCTTAAGTGGGTCTTTGAGACTCGAAATTTAATAATTTTTATACCACAAAAATATTCAGATATTTTTGATGATGAAAAGTTTTTAATTAGAAATAAAAGAAAAAGAACATTTTTTAACTAAAGATAAATACCAACATTTAAATATAATAGACTTATCTGAGTCTTTTGGAAAAATATATGCAAATTACCAATAAATTATGTAATTTGTTTCATAATCTAAGCTAGAACTTAAGATATAAAACTAATAAAATTAATAAATAAACATAAAATTTAAAAAATTAATTTTTCTTTTTATTTATACAGTTTCTTAATTTTTCAGATTCAGGTTTAAAAGTTTTTCAGATTAAGGTTTAAAATAAAAGAGATGGAGCAAGATGCTCTATCTCAAATTAAATAAATTTTTCGTTGCAGAGGAGCAACAAGTTTGGGAAATAAATAACCAAGAAGGTATTCCAGGAATTTGGGATACCAGTGATGAAGAAGGAGATCCAAATTATTTAGAACAAGTTTGGGAAATAAATAACCAAGAAGGTATTCCAAGGTAAATTTATAAATAAGAAGAATTTATAATAGAAGGTAAATTTATAAATAACAAATTATACCTAATTTATAAATAATGAAATAAATAACAAATTATATAGTTTTAAAATTGTTTTATTCAACATCTTTTTTTGTAAAAATACAGGTATTTCATAAAAGAGTCGAGAAAAATTACATCGTATATTAAATTTTTGAACCGGAATATAAATCTCTTCTTTCAACTTTGCAACATTCTTTTCTTCACAGGTCTTTATGTATTTTTTAACATATTCCTTTACATTTGGCTCTGCAGTTTTATTATATGCAATTACTGCATGTAGGAAATCAATCAAACTGTAAAACTCGTCAGCTTCCTCTTTGTTAATGCTAAGATTCTGTCCTACTGTAGATTTTAATCCACTTTGTAAACATAATTTTGAATTTTTAATTGACTGCTTGGAAAATTTTTTATGAAATAGGTCATAAAATTTACACCATTCATGATATTTTAAAATAATTGGTTTCATTCCAACCCAATGAAAAACACTTGCAACTTCAAAAAAATCTGTGTCAAATCCGATAACTATTTTTAATGTGTGACTTTTGTTGAGAAAATATGTATAACTCAGCAACAAATTAATTCTAGGACCTTGCTCTTCCATTATTTTAATTACACTAAAGTTTATTATTAAATGTTATATCTCTTAGGAAGACATGATTGAGAAATATTATAATATTCAAATATATGATGAAAAGTATTTATTATATTTTTGTCATTTTCTATATGATTTTCTTTATTAAATTGTTTTAAAAAAGCGTTCATACTATAACCGCAACATCTATACCACGTATAAACACAACAATATTGCCCACAGACATCTGAATAGTTACTTTGTAACTGTTTCTTATTAAAAATTATACATTAGTTTTTTAAATAACTTAAAATTTCTAATTTATCTGGTTTTCTACCAAACGAATCAAAATATTCAACACAGCCATTCTTTGGCTTAAAAATAGCTAACCAATGTGTTCCCGGATCTTTTGATTTATCAGTGTTTACAATTAAAAAAGTTTGTTTTTCAATTATTCTGGGGAGTTGATCCAGAGCAAAAACTCCTTTAAAAAATTTACGTGTGTGTTTGTTACATCTTAATACGTCACTTATCTCTAGGGTATTCATCAATCAAATTGACTCAAGTCATATACTTTAGTAGTTTCTTTAATATAATTTGATAAAAACTCTTTTTTGATTTTTTTATTTGTTATAATAACATCAAATTTTTCTAGTATTTGACAGAGCTCTTTATTTATTTTATCGTTGTACACATTTCCAAAAGAGTAATTATCAAAATTATAATTTATAAAATCCCTAGTTGGAAATTTATACTTGAGCTCTTTTACAAACTTTTTACAAAGTTCTTTAAAACCAACTATACAAATATCTTTCGCAAACAAGGTATTATTATCATTACTACAAAATGTTACATTCAGAAGTGCACAAGACAGTGACATTTTGTCAAATATTCAAATTTACTTTTATGTATCTATTTATAGGTTTGAGAATATATTTCGGTTTTTATCAATTTGTAAACTTGCATCAAATTCTCCATAAACAATAGCAGTCAGTGTAGATGTAAGTGGTTTTGATAGTCTTGCCTCAATTCTAACTGTACCTTGATTTAGTAGACCTTGACACACTTCATTTCCTGATGCATCTGGAGTTAAATCAAAAGCTAGAATGAAAACCCCATTACTAAACATGGTTTTTGTTATCTGATGACCTTTATCATTATGGTAAATTCCAGTTCCTGAAAAAAGTGTACTGTATGTTCTTGTACAGCATTTATTTTCATCTGAAAAACTGGTTTCAATTGCTGAATTAGGTATTTGAACACCATTTACGTTTAACACAAATTGTGAAATGTCAAAATGTTTAAAATTGTATAGGTTTTTTGACCTTTTTCCAGAGTAACCTGTATTTTCTGTCATGCAAAAAATGATTGTGTTTGGCAACTGTCCAATAAAACCATTATCAAGTGATATTGATGAACTATTCTGTGGAATGGTAAAAGTTTTTTTTTTCCTCTACCCGTTTGTAATTGTATTTGGCATTAGCTTTTCCAATACAGCATTATGTGCTAATAGCACACTAGGATTAATTGACATGTCTGATAAATAAAGTGGCTTCTAAAATTTTCAGTTGAGATTAATCAGTATCATCTGCAAAGAGGTAAAAATCTGGTTTTTCTAATGTTAGGACAACTCGAACATCGACATTGTTTATGAGAAGTGTAGGTTGGTTAAACATATCTAAATGTAGTTTCCCCATAAGTTCCACTACATTGCTATTTTGGTATAATTTTTGACGTTCTTTTGAACCACTATTATCTGTTTTTACTATATTTGGCTTGTCTAACATCCATCCACCACACTCCAAATGCGTTGTAGCGGCATCCGTACCATAATTTAACAATGATTCAATCTAAGCTCTGTAATGATAATTACCATCTGATGGAGATATATTCTTTCTATTTAGTTGAACATTGCATTGTTTTATTAATGAAAGTAACATATTATTTACCACACTTGGTTGTTGTATAGGTGTTCCGTCAGTTTTTTTATCTTTATTGCATTGAGTTCCATCTTTTTTTAAAATTTGTACTTTTAATTTTCGATATGTCGAAGACAGGTCTGTATATGTATCACCGTGCCCTAGTGAAACAAATTCTATGACAGATGGATTATCTAAAGAAGCAATAGGGTTATGGGAAACTTCTTCAGATCGTAAAATACTGCATAGGCTGTGTTTTAAAAATATCAAGCTCTGATTTCATACATTCAATCATAATTATTCAAAAATATCTTTTTGTTTGTTTTTTCATTAACTTTGCGTCGCTTCGACGTAAAATAATTTAAATTATAAATGAGAGGTCTTTTAATTTTAATTTTAATTTTAATTTTAATTTTAATTTTAATTTTAATTTTAATTTTAATTTTAATTTTAATTTTAATTTTAATTTTAATTTTAATTTTAATTTTAATTTTAATTTTAATTTTAATTTTAATTTTAATTTTAATTTTAATTTTAATTTTAATTTTAATTTTAATTTTAATTTTAATTTTAATTTTAATTTTAATTTTAATTTTAATTTTAATTTTAATTTTAATTTTAATTTTAATTTTAATTTTAATTTTAATTTTAATTTTAATCTTAATTTTAATTTTAATCTACTTTTAATTCAACTTTTGATATTAATTCAATTCAATTTTCGGTTTACATTTGCGTAACACTTAATTACCAAACCTATGTTTCAGTTGTAATATATTCCTTTATTTTCTTTTTGAATTGGCAAATATTACTAATTATTTTAATTTCATTCGGTAGTTCATTATATAATTTTAAACAGTTGTAGAGACAGTTTCTTTTTTGATTTTCTGTTTTGAAAAACGTTAGGTAAAAGTTGGACTTGTTTCTGGTATTGTAATTATGAATATCAACCATTCTGTTCAATATAAAGTTATGCCTTATTTCATTATTTATAATTTTAAAAGCAATAATATACAATTCTCTTTTGCTAATATTTTCGAAACTTAAGTATTGGTCTGAATATAACAAACTGGTTGGAAATCTCCTTGTGTGTCCGTGAATTACTTTAATTGCTTTTTTATGTGCAATAACTATTCTATTTAGCGCGATTTGAGGAGCCTTACACCATATGGGGTTCAGATAAATTAAATGAGATAGAATATAAGACGAATATATAGAGCGTAATACACTGCTGGTGAAAAATTTTCGAAGCCGTCTTAAGATAAATATGTAGGGGCTTATTTTTTTGATAATATGTTCCGTATGATCATACCATTTCATTTTACTATCTAAGATTAGTCCTAAGTAATTAAAATTCTTGACTATCTCTATTGACACGCTTTTATAAAAAAAGTCATAGTTGCTACAGATTTTGTTATCAAATAACAAAATTTTGGTTTTTTTGGTGTTAAGTAAGAGGCGATTATTACTCAGCCATTTTTCGATCGTTGTTAGATCATGATAGATATTATTTCTCAGATGCTCCTCACTTATTTCTGAATATTTTAAGACAGCGTCGTCGGCATAAAGTTGCATAGATCCTTTCAAAAAAAGGCGTGAAATATCATCAATATAAAGTTTGTAGAGAAGTGGATCTAAAATTGATCCTTGAGGAACTCCCTTTTTAATTAATTTCGAATCACTGAGTTTATCATTTATTCTTACGTTTTGCTCACGATTTGATAGGTATGATTTAAAAAAGGTAATTTGATCTTCAGAAAAGCTTAGTAACCGTAGTTTGTGTATTAGAATTTGGTGATCAACACAGTCAAACGCTTTCTGAAGATCAAGAAAGACACAAGAAACATATTTGCTGTTATCAAAATTTTTAGAAATAAAATCGGTTAGACTGAGGCAAGCAGCTGTGGTATTAGAGTTCTTTTCGAATCCGTATTGCTCATTGTGAACTATATTGTTGCTTCTGAGAAAAATGTCTAATCTGTTCTTAATAATACATTCGAAGATTTTGGACATAGCACTCAAAATTGAAATGGGGCGATAATTAGACTTATCCAAAGAACAACCACTTTTATAAATTGGTGTAACAATAGCTATTTTTAAGCATTGTGGAAACCTGAAGGTTTCAAATGAAATATTTACGAATTTAGCTATTAGAGGAGCTAGGAGTTCAGAAAATCTTTTTATAAAATTGGAAGAGATTTTGTCATACCCAGTGGCCGCTCTTGGTTTCAACATTTTGATCGTCTCCAGAACTTCCTCAGTGTTCGTTGAGATTAAATTAAAATTTGTATAAATATTCTTTGGAAATTGCTCAAGATAAGCATAATCAACCTGATTCTTCGGAATATTTAGTTCATCTGTGACATTTATAAAGAAATTATTCATGAAATTTGCTATGTCTTGCTCTTCACTTATAGTTTGATTGTTGTCTTTCAGAACTTTAATATTATTTGATTTACTAGAATTTTTATTAAACATGATTCTTTTATATAAGTCCCACAATTTTTTACTATCATCCGAACTTCGCGAGAATTCATTAGAATAAAAGTTTTTCTTTGCTAAAGTGATTAGGTTCTTAACCTCATTTCTGCAAACAACAAATAATTTTTTGACCTGGGCATCATTAGGATATTTTTTAGTAAACTTATAATAAGATTCACGGATTCTTATTTTATTAATTATCTCGTTAGTCATCCACTCTTTCCTTTTTTTAGTATTTATCAGAATTGTTTGTGTGTTTTTCTCTATTAACAAACCTAAATCATAAATCAAATCATCGAAAATACTATAAGAATGAATTTTTGTCCAAAAGGAATCTCTTTCTATACTTTCGTAATTTAAAATTGTTTTTGTTTCTTTTATTTTGTCTTTAACAGGTTTTTGATCAATACTAATAAAGAAACGTTGATGGTCTGAAAGTGAAGTGTCTAGTATATAAAAAAAGTATTTAAAGGTTTTCTTTTCTTTGTTTTCTTTTGCCTTGTCAATACATTTCATTGAGTTTCCGAACTGCACGTCGTCTTACATTTTTCATTATCTCTTTACTTCGATCTGGAACCACTTCTTTTATATTTGCACCTGTGGCAATATCAGATAATGCATTAATACCATAGCTCCAGACGTAAATATTGGTTTTAAATATCTAAAAAGACCACCGAAAAAGCTCCCTAACCCTCGTCCCCTTTGGTAAGGTACAATTGAATGTAACAAAGAACAAATATTCTCAAGACCTTTTTCTGATTGAACTAAATAATATTTGTAGTACGCTCTCTTCATAATGAATAAAATAAAATAATATATAGTTTTGTAAAATCGCTTTTATTTATACTTTTTTAAAATGTAATACAATTTTTGTTGGAATTGAACTATTGGAAAACTTTATTTTGTATCCATATTTATCACATAAAAGTAATGAAATGTTATTAAATGATTTCTCCACATTGCAATATTGAATATTACTGAATTCTTTTACAGTATCAGTGAAAGAATTTTGTATGTTAACAGATCTTAAACATCTTATATCTTTATCACCTATTATTTGCGGTTCAATTACGTCTGTGTATATAAAAAACATATCTGGTTTACTAATGGGAATCAATTGTACACTATCTATAAAAGTTTTGAAAGCTTCTATTACACGTGATTTATATTTTTTTAAATCTGTAACTTTAAAAGATACTTGATTGAAACATGTTGTCAAAAGTCCTTCGAGGGTATAAGCGTAATTTGCTCTTATTTTTATATCTATTTTAAGCTTAGTAACACATATTGTGGTCTAACTTAAATTTTTAGGCATCTCCTCAGCTTTTGTTGGTTGTGTATAATGAACTTCATCGTTTATAAAATTAAAAATTCCCCAAATCAACTGTCGTTCAACTTCTTTTCTTGGAAACCCATTAAGTGGGCGTATATTTTGAATTAGTGTTGGTAGTAGAAAAACTTTCCAGTCGCATATCATTTGTTTTTCTATGTATGGAATATATGATGTTCCAACTCCTATCATATCTTTCTGCATACCTTTAATAAATATTTGAGTACTTTTTTCCCATTCTTCACCATACACATTTGGAACGAAATCATTAACATACATTTTTGAAATACCAACTTTCCACCTTGAATCACACATGTATTTATTCATTTTATTTGTAAAAGATGATAATGAATTTTCTGGATAATAGTTCATAGATGAATCACTGAGTAAAGTGACATAAAATTCATCATTTACTTGTATGTTGTCCATGAGCTTGTAGATTTATTTTTACGAATTGGAAAATTAAGTTCTGTTTGAGTATTACCTACTGCTGACCTTAAAACACGTCTTGATGAATTATTCAACTCTTTGCTATTTATAGTTTTTTCTCTTTTCGTTGGTGGGCTTGGGCTATCTAATGGAACAGTTATAATGTCTCCTGTATCAGTTTCAAAAATTTGTACATTTTGATTTCTAATTGATTTTCTTTTTCTAAGACGTTCTCCAACTGAAGCAGTTGACAATGCTTTTGTTAAAACATTTTCCTGAATTTCATCATCAAATACTTCGTCATCAGCTTCTTTTTCATATAGTTCTTCTTCTTCAGGAACAACTTGTATTCCAACATTCTTATATTCAGGAAAATACGATTGATTTTCCGCATCTATATACATTGGTTTTAAACGAGTTTGAGTACCTTTTGTTTCCGTAATTTTTATTTTCTCCTCTTTATTTCTAAGAAGTTGTCGTTTTTTGTTTCTTATTTTAAATAAATTTTGTCTGTATAAATACCATTTTTGAGTATCCGTGATATTTTTTTCATATTTTTAACCAATTCATTGAATTCAATGTCTGCATTTTGCTTCATTCTTTCATAAATCTCAGGTTTTAAAATTATCATTTTATTAAATGTTGTATTATTCATTTTATAAAATTTCCGATTATCTCTGATAGTATTGCACCAAAAAGTGTAGGTAAAAATCCACCACGTTGAATAATAATTTTTCTTTTGCTATTTATAGATTTTTTCCGGCAAATAAGTGATCTTAATTCTTTTTTATACTTTCGTAATTGGGTTGTTGCTTTTTTACTCAGATTACAATTACCTTTTAAAATATTTAAAGAGATTTCGCAAAATGTTTTTATTACTTCAGGGTCACAGTGTTTTATAATCACTTTCTGGAATTTTGGTTTAGAGGTTTTTAATAGGTGCAATATATGTCGATTGGTCTTCAAACGTTTCATATTCCTCCCCAAATTGTTCTAATTGATCTCCCGTACAATAACACAAACCTTTTCTAAATATATCACTTCTTAATCGAAATATATCATTAATGTCTTGAGTAAGATCTATTAATATATACCCGTATGGTTCTGACGTCACTTCATTATATACTTTTTCAAATGCTTTGATTTTATTGGGATATATTTGGCGAGCTAGAGGTAATATCTGCGATTTATCTCTTGGATTTTTGAAAAGTACTAGATATTTACAGTTAAGCGAAATATCTCTTGAAAATTAATCCTGGTGAAAAGCATTTTGTGTTACAAATATTACAGATAAATTTTTATGGTGTGATCCTCTAGTAAATAAATCACATACATACTTATCATGGGAATTTAACATCATATCATCGATAATAATTAACAAAGATTCTTGATTGTCATTAAAATCCGGAATAGTGTTACTATATTCCACATCTTTTAAATATTTTGGAACGGCATTTTTGTCTGGATTACACCAAATAATTCTATTAATATGTGGTTGTATATTTTCTTTTTTATACTTTATTAAATTATGAATAAAAGTGGTTTTACCACAGCATGATGGCCCCGCTCCAATCATTGTAAATGGATGAAATAGCATAGTTGTATTAGTTAAAAATAGCACTGCTAACCTATAAATCTGTGATCTGATGTGCTAACCTGATATTCTTATATGAAAAGCTCTTAATAAATCAGTGCTAACCTGAATTCTTATATGAAAAGCTCTTTTGCCGAAGTGAATATAAATGTAAATTTATTTATTCTAATGAGTATTCTTACACAAACCGTCGACATGCTTAAACGAGTTCTCATAGTTGACCTTCAATTTTTACAAGGAAATGAAAAGCAATATTTCCTAAAAGAATTAGCCATACTTGAAAAAGGAAGTTTAATTCCAACTGTCTATCACTTCAAAGCACCGTACCCCTCAGAGGAACTTAGTCCGGATATGAAATATAATAACCAGTATTGCGAAAATAAAATAAATGGACTTAAATGGAATAACGGTCTAGTTAAATATTTAGATGTAAAATGTATATTAAAACACTATTTAGAGTCAGCTGAAAAAATTTATGTTAAAGGAGAACAAAAAAAATTATTCCTTCAAAAGTACATTGACAGTGATAAAATAGAAGATTTAAGCAGAAACTTGCCGTCATTACAAAAGATTGATAACTTTAAATCAAATTGTCCTATACACTTATTAAACAACAATTTCAGATGTGCTGTTAAAAATTGTTATAATGTATATATGTATCTTTTAAAAGAAAAAATGTTAGATTAAGACAGCACAGATTTCTATAAAATTGTAAAATATTTTCAAATAAAAAATTATTTCAAACATATAAATAAATTTGTTTTATTTTTTTTTTTTAACACAACATAAGAATACATCTTTTTTTGTTCTACATTCTTATATATCAATAAAATCTAAAAATACTAATAATTTTTTCTTTCCTCTTCTTTAAATATTCCATCAGAACAAAAAAGAAAAGAAAAAAATTCATCTCAAAATATCAATTTGGTCAAGGTTGATTCAGATTTAAAAACCAGCTTTGCACTTTTTTCTTTTAATTTTAAAAATTTGCATAGGTACACTTAATTTGTTTAAATTTTTCGCTTTACATTTTATAAAAACGCAAAAACGCATCAAACGCTTTTCAACTGATGATGTCTGCGCTTCGCACTAAATATTGGATCATCAATGCAAGGAATAGTATACGCATGATGATACATAAATGCATACCTTGTTTTAAGCAAAAGGCTGAAACACAAACACAACTATTGGGGAATTTGCCAAGTGTGAGAACACAAATTTCAAGACCATTTACGCATACAGGGTTAGATTATTGCGGGCCATTCGAATTAAAGGCGCATAAAGGTAGAGGTGCAAAGAAATATAAGGCATACGTTTCATTATTTATTTGTATATCAACTAAGACCATTCACTTGAAGTTAGTTACCGACATGTCATCAGACGGCTTCATCGCGGCATTCCGTCGATTTTGTGCGCGACGAGGATTATATCGATATATCTACTGTGACAACGGCACTAATTTTGTTGGTGGTAATAGAAGTTTAATAAAGCAATCCAACATCATGATTAAAGAATACAAGCCCCAAATAACTGAGTTGACAGAAAAGGTAGATGTAAAATTTCATTTCATTCCACCCTCATCTCCTCATTTCGGAGGTTTGTGGGAAGCCGGAGTTAAATCCATAAAGTACTATTTAAAACGAATTTTGAAAACCATTTTAACTTATGAAGAATTTTTAACTTTTTTGTGCCAGCTTGCTTGACCTCAAGACCTTTATGTGAAATAACCAATAATATCGACGATTTAGCACCGTTAACTTCTGCACATTTTCTTATAGGAGAAAACATGCTTGTAACACCGCAAATGTGTTTGTTGGATTACAAATCCAAATAGGTTAGATAGATGGCAACATTTCCAACACATGTTACAAAGTTTTTGGATGAGGTGGTAAAAGGAATATTTAAGTCGACTACAACACCGACCTAAATGGTCAGCACATGTAGACAATGTCAAAGCAAACCAATTAGTGTTATTGAAGGAAGATAATTTGCCACCATGTCATTGGCCACTAGCCAGAATTACTCAGATACATCCTGGTTCGGATGGGTTGGTTCGAGTCGTTACGTTGCGTACAAAACATAATGTCATCAAACGTCTGATAACAAAGATTTGCTTACTACCACATGATTAACAACATACTATGTTCATCAACCATTGAAGCCAACAATGTAGGAAAGCATCACAAACACTTACACGCTGAAATCTATCGCTCATAAACAAAAAAAATAATTGGTTTTAGATCTATCGCTTATAAAAAAAATATATACATAATAATAATTCGCTAATACTTATACGCGAAGCTCGTTTAACAATCAAATATGATTTTAATATCTATACGCTAAATTCGTTAAATTGATTAAAATAAAAAAAAAATAAAAAAATTGCAAAAAAAAAACCCGTCCGTTGAAATAAAATCAAAATTCGAAATTCGTTCGTTCAGGTAAAAGAAAAAAAAACATCAAAATTAAAAATATTGTCACACACTCACACTAAATAACATTATACAATTACAATTTACATATCAACATATTCAACGAAATCACAAATCAACATAATTCAAGTATTTATACATTCACACAAACTATTATTAAAAAATTCCTACGTATGAATGTCTTATAAACTACAAAAGCATACACAAATTTTCTAAAACAAATAATGTAATTTTTACACTTTCATAATTTTTTTCTTTCATGTTACTGCAATGTACGAGCATCGGAGCCTGCAAATCATCTGGATACGTTGTTGCGAACTTGAGATGTCATGGTCTTTTTGAATATTTAACCTAAAAAAACACTTCACCCATGATAATATAGTATTAATCGAGCATGAATTTGAATGATACAAGTTACCTATCCACATTGCAACTCACATAATTTACCTCAATAAGTTGGCATTACTTCAATATAATGCCAAGGCCGGGAGTATGTTTCTGCAGCTATCATATTTTGCTGGTTTCTCGTTCATCTAAAAATAAAACAAGTAAAAGTAACAGTAAGTCGATGCAACCGACTTATTTATACCCTACACCTAAAAAATTCAAATTAAATTAAAAATCCATAAGTTATTTTAGTTAGGTATTTAATATAACTAAGCTAAAAAACTAAATGCTTTTACAACCTTTGTACAAAATTTCAGATTTCTATTTTTATTAAATTCGAAAATATGCTTGTTAGGTCTTGGGAAGTGTGTGAAGGCACGCGGACCACCACCCCAATTCATCTCAAATTTTAGAGACATCAACTGGGTAGAACATTCTTATATCAAATTTCAAGTTTATATATTTATTAATTTCGAAGATATGCTTGTTTGGTCTTAGGAGTTGTGTGGCAGATACCCGAACAACCATTCTAATTAATCTTAAATTTTGGACAAATCAGGGATTCAGGAAACAACACCCTAGTACTAAATTTGAGGTTTCTATCTTTATTATTTTCGAAGATATGCTTGTTCGGTTTTGGGAGTTGTATGGGAGGTACCCGAACGACCACTCCAACTCATCTCAAATTTCAGGCAAATCAGGGATTTAGGAAACAGCACCCTCGTACCAAATTTGAAGTTCCTATCTTTATTAA
>CAMUPU010000035.1:0-35460 GCA_947095535.1 Poecilobothrus nobilitatus | reverse complement strand
CTATTAAAAATTTATTTTCTACTTTTTAGTTCAAAAAAGCTGTTTTTTTAAAAATTGTTTTTATTTATTTTATTATTATTATTCTTATTATTATTATAATTATTATTATTATTATAATTATTATTATTATTATTATTATTATTATTCTTATTATTATTATTATTATTATTATTTTTATTATTATTATTATTATTATTATTATTATTATTATTCTTATTATTATTATTATTGATTTTATTACGATTATTATTATTAATTCTATTACGATTATTATTATTATTAATTCTATTACGATTATTATTATTATTACTGCTAGTAGTACTGTAACTTTTGTTATTTCTACTATTATCATTATTATTATTATTATGTTTATTACTATTTTTAATTACAAAGTTACTATTTTTATTATTACTAATATTATTATTACTATTATGGTTAATATTTTTCCTATCAAAATTATTACTACGATTATTCGTAGTTTTACCATTATTACTTCTACTATTGTTATTGCTATTCTTTTTATTATTATTACTATTATTACCCCTAATATTATTATTATTATTGTTACTACTAATATTATCATTACTATTACTATGATCAATATTATTAATACTACCGCTACTAGCATTATTATTATTATGAATATTATCACTAATATTTCTATTATAATCATTATTTTATTTATTTTATTATTACTACTATTTTTCACAACAATATTGTTAGAAAACGAGTTCGAACTTAAGTTCGGAGATAATATCAACTAGAAAACGAGTTCGAACTTAAGTTCGGAGATAATATCAACTAGTTCGTCCGTAAGATGTATATTTTCAAACTGAATCGGAAGGTGAGATTTTAGTTGAATTATATCTCCACGAAGGTTGAAGGTTTGTTCAACATCAGAACTGGGCCGTGTGAGTGGTTCCAACCCATTAGAAGAGAAGCATATTAGAACGCTCGTATCACTAACGATAGAGTCATTACAGTTAGGAGCTTGTAAGTTATTAGAATTTTTAAATTAATCAAATCTTCCGTTAAGGATTCGAAGGCTAATGCTAGACTTTCAAAAGCAGATTTTAGGGTATTAAATTTTAGACCCATTTTCAACATGGACAGCTGCAGAGCTGCCGGAGAAATTTTACGGCATGCTTCACAATACCAGGCTAAACCTGGCGAATTTTTTACACTTTCCGCGAATGGTGCTGTGAGTCCTTTACATTTAGGATGGAATAACCTTTCACAGCTACCAGCGCATGCACTTGTAGGCTCAGCATTTGCTTCGCGACATATGACACTTAGGCATTGTATGATATGTGAAGAGAAAAAAAATATAAATATATAATAACAGTGTCAAGTTAAAGTCACCGGCGAATCAAATAGGTAGTAAGCCGAAAATCCGAACATTTTTATTTGTAATATAATGAAATTAAATAAAAAATGAGAAAAAATAAAACAAAAAATAAAATTTACAACCACAGCACAGAAACTAATGTTGTCTACGCTTAATAGTAATAACGTGTGGTCAAGCTTTAGAAAAAAAAAAAATTTAACTAAATTACAACAAGAGTATAATAATCAAAAATAAACCGTTTGATTGAGAATAATTATTGAATTGAAAATTTTACAAAGTTTTATTTAAATTAAAAACAATTTACTAAACTAAGTAAAAAATTTAATTTAAAAACCAAAATTTCTTTTTTTACTAATTAAAAATTTTAAAATTTAAAAATAAAGGAAATATTAGTATTAACACCATAAACAACCACTTTTATCAAACGCCAGAGACGAACTGATTTTACTCCATTTTATACTATTATACTCCATTTTCGATCTAATGTACGTTTTAAGATATTGAGAAGATAGGATGCGGAAAAGTAAGTTTTGCTGCGATAAAAAAAACCCAAACATTTAGCTGCATCCTTAGCTATACCAAAAATTTAATTTGACCAAGTCAATTTTTGGTTTAACTTGATACCCAGCATATTTAAACTTATCTCTGAAATAGTAGGTTGGGAATAGTAGTGGTAATTTTTCGCGACATCAGACAACGTTGTGTTTTTTGGTGTTGAAATCAACTCTGTTGACTTCACCCCATTTTTGAATTTTTACTAAATCGTTATTTAGCTCACTAATATTGAGATTTTTTTGCTGTTGTATTAATCTGGGGATTAATGTTACAGCAGCTATGAAACTCATAGGAAGCTACAAGGGTGCTGTTGTCGTCTGCGAATCGGATTGGAGGTTAATGAAAGTAGGTCATTAATAAATATTAAGAAGAGATTGGGAGATAAAACTGATCCTTGAGAGACACCATCATTTATTTTGAATTTGTCAAATGATTATCCATCGACCAGTAAACGAATCGTACGATTCAAAAGGAAAACTCCAATCGGTTTTAGAAAGACCCTACCTAGACCTAATGCTTTGCATTTTTCCAATAGAACATCGTGCCAAACTCGATCAAACCCTTTAGAAATATCAAGAGCCTCAAAATCAGACTCACCTGAATGATGAAGGCTGATGCTTAGCTTCTCACAAAGGTAAGTGATGAGATTACCGGTTGAACGACGGGCTCTGAACCCATATTGACGATCATGAAGCAAACTTTTGGGGTCCAGGTATTCCAAAAGCTTCTGGTTCACAATTTTCTACAAACATTTTACTTAAATTTCTTTAATTGAATACTTGAGAAATTTAATGATTCTTTCTAGATCTCACCTTTAGTCTTTATAAAAATTTAAAATGTACTTATCTTGCTATAACTTTTCATTTTTAATTCGATTATAATAAAAATAATTTATTATAAAAGAATAATAAATTATGATCACGTGAAACGCTTTAATGGTTTATATTAAAGTAAGAACAATAATAATCAAAAACGCTTACATATATAAACAACATCATAAATAAAGTAAAACTATTATTAAACATTTGCAATTGAGAAATAGTAACCAAATAAAAACAAATAAAATCACATGATTTAGTTATAGATATTATGACAACATTCTATGTTGGGTTGGGATTAGTTTCGCAATAATGGTAATTTAAAGAAATTTTTTTATTTTAATATAACAATTTTTAAATCATATATTTACCAATCGATATTTTTATTTTAAAATTATAAACACGGTATGTTGTATTGAAATATTAACAAAACAAAAAAAACATAGTCAAGGTTGGGGTGCCCGGAGATTAAAAAAAATATAATAAAAACTTATTATATTAAAAAGAAAAAAAAAAAGATAGTTGAAATTTCTGTTGCATTAATAATGACAAAATAATAGATAATCTATATACGTAAAGTAAATTTATATATAATATACATAAGAATACGCTAAGAATTGTATATTTGGTAACAATATGGTCACTCCTTAGAAATTATATCTTATTAATAATACTTATAATTTAATCGTGATTTAACTAATCTTTAAAATTATTAAATATATTTTCACACGAATATTCTAATAAAACTTTTAATAAATTTAATTTTAATAAAATCATTTAAACTCGTTGTATTAAAAAAGGCAACGTAATTATTTACAAGCATAATCTCATTAAAAAAAAAAAACTCCAGACCTAGAGGACCGAAGTTATAGCAATAGCTGGAGGGATCGCTTTTATTGCCTTTTTTTTGGGAATTGGGAAAACATGTGCAACCTTCCATTGGGTAGAATGAATACCCGAAGTGAAGAAGAGGTAGAAAAGGTTGCGAAATTGTTTTGAAATACTCGAGTAGGTATTTTTAATTACCATGTTGGTTATACCATTTGGACCAGCTGACTTATTTGTATGCAGATTTTTCAAGATTTTCATGACCGCCCGCGTCGTAAAGTAAATTTTACCGAAGTTGCAACCAACTCTTGGAACATAAGGTGGCATCTGAGCTGACTGTGGAAGTGTCGAATTGGAAGCGAACTGCTTGCCAATATCTCTTTTTGATACCGTATACCTCTTTTGGGTACGAAGTGTGAAATAAGTGAGTAGCCGGTAACATTAAAATTAGCATTGTGACTACTGACTTGTGTTTTACATAGTGCTTAAATAGCTGGGTTAATTAAGATGCCAATCGACGGCATGGAAATTCGTTTACAACCCGCGTATACAGAAATTAACATTAAAATTAGTAATTTTGTTGAAAAATAATTATTATAAAACAAAAAAATCAAAATAACATTAAAATTAAAATCCAGTTTAAAATTGAAATAAAAATCAAAATTAAAGTGAAATCAAAGTTGAAATTGTAATTAAAATCAAAATAAGACTAAAAATCAATTTTAAAATTAACCAAGATCAAAATCTGAATTAAAATAAATTAAAGTATGTATTAATTAAGATAAAAGTCGAAATTAAAATTAAGAAAAAATTAAATCAAAATCAAAAGTAAAAGTGTACGATTTAAATAACAAGAGCTTGGCAACATTTAAAATAAATTATTATCAATATCAATACTGTATTACAATTATTACAATTATTACAATATCAATAACATTAATATTTTAATATTTTGTCTTGAGCAAATAAAAAAATATTAATATTGATAATAACAACGTTCAACAGTTTTTAACATACACTTTTAAGTGACCTCATTGTAAAAAAAAATGAAATGTAAGTTAGTATAAACAAAACCAACCGAGCGCTTTTAATATAATTTGACTTAGAAAAAATTAAGAATTATTCAAATTTAATGTAGATCAAAAAATAAAAATAAAAAATTTATGTGTAGATAAATAATTTTATATGTAAAAGAAACTTAAAATAAAACAAGTTATATTTTGTTTGTTAAATTGAAAAAAATACTTACCTTGCCACCATTAGAGTGCAGCCAAAGAATCCAATATTTAGTTTTTTACACTACACTTTCAAATATAAAATTTTATAAATAATATAAATATTAAATTTTAAGTATAATTTACAGAAAATAAAAAATTAATTAAAAAAGTGAACTTGTTTAATTTTACTAATTTTAGAAAAAAATAAAAGTTAAAAGTTTACAAAAAAAAGTTTTTTTCCTAAAAGAAGTGTTGTCACTTTGAAGGTCAGACAATAAAAAAAAAAAAAAAAGAAAAAAAATTATGTGGTAATACTATATTTCTTACTGTACGTATAAACTCATTAGAATTTTTGATTCTATATTCAAACGTGTTAATATATTGAATTAAAATTGCATGTACAAATTTAGCTATTTCATATGCCAGACTATTAATGAGAGAAACAACAGGTCTCATGGCCACATTTTCTTTATGCGTTTTTCACATTCCGTATAATTTAGGTGCCACTGTATTTGTTTTTTCTATTTTTTACTTTGTTATTCAATTATATATTTATTTTTATGTCATTTATCAATTAAATTTTAGATCTATTTTGAAAATTATTAGTAGGATCTTTTCTTATGAGTTTAAACACATTTGTATCACTTATTAATTCTTTCATTGCTAAAATATATTAATTTCTATACATTACCACCGTCCTATTACCCTTATCACTATTTAATACATATAAATAGCTTTGATGTCATTTAAATATTTTTTAGTAATATTATAATCTCGTAATAATATGTTATGTTTGTCAAATTTATTGATATGATTATAGAAGTTTGTTATTATATTTATTGCCTTACTTCTTAGTATTATTTTGTCATTTTGTCGTATTTCGTTGAAATACTTGTATTATGAATGAACAAAATTTATGTGTAATTTGTATAAATATAAAACCTAACATATTGTTACCACCATGTAAACAATTAAAAATTTCTAATGAATGTTTATTACGCTTACAAGCAGAATGTTTATTACGCTTACAAGTGTTCAGCAAAATGTTGATTCAATTAATTGTCCAATTTGCAGACAAATAGTTGTAGATACAATTGAAGTTTTTATTTAAAATAAATATGTTTGCATTTCTGGTTTAATTAATTTAATTTAAGGTAATTCATTTAATTAATTTAATTTAAGATTTTTAATTTTTTTAAATTGGGAGTAATTTCATAATAAAATAACTACCAAGATGTGGGATTTATTTCATTCTTGGTTTGGGAATTATTTAATTTTATAGTGGGAGTTATTTCATTAGGTGTGTTAGATCTCGTTTGGGAGTTATTTCATAGAACCATTTTAAAAGCATATTTTGGTTTTACATTCTTCCTTGTTAATATAATTTTTATTAAATTTCTGATAACTTATGATAATGTTATTTGCCATTTATTTGTTTGTGATACTTTGTAGAAAAATAGATAGCTATGGAAAAGCCCGCCTGTCATAATTTAAAAACTAATGGAGCTCACAAACATATTATAATAATAAATTATAGCCATACTTATGTATACTAGATATTATGATATTAATCATTATATACTCGTGTGTATGTTATTATAATATTAGGTATTCATTATATTCAGAATAAATAGCTCATGTAAAGTTACAAACATTTGAAGAAATAAATATTGATTTAAATAAAATATTACACGAAATATATTATATAGACAAAAATTAGTGAGCGTTATTTTTAATTTTCACACAAAAATATAAAACATTATTTCACTTCAAATATAAAACAAAAAATAAACAATTATTATGAGTTTTCATTTTAATATTAGTATTATGCATAATACAATTTAATCACTATATAAATAAAATGTTCACAAAAATATAATTCGAAAACATCACTTTTAAAATAGTATCTATATTTAGGAAAATGTTTTTTCCTTGTATTTGGTACATTACAAACAATTGAATATTAATACATTAAATTACATATACATAATTAAAATAAATTTAGCCAAAATCAAATAACACTTACAAATTAAATCTAAATTTACCATAAATTTTTTTTAAAAAAGAATACCTACCTTTTTTTAAAAATAGAAAATTAAATATATATAAAATGTGTATGAATACAAAGATTTAAGAAAAAGGGGAAATGTTTAAGAAAATATAAACAACCAAACTTGCGAGATGTTTTTATAACATAAAATAAAAGCTTTAACTAAATTAATATTTGAACGTCATTTCTAGTCTGTTTTCTTTAAATTTTTAATGTAGAAAACGAGGAAGAGTGGACAGTAGACTGTGTCAACTCTAGGATACCTGTACAAATATAATAATATATGCTGTTTCCATAAATTTTATCATCTTTTAAAAAATTTTAGATGTCTAACTTAATTAGGTACCAAGATTATATTAATGCAAATTTCCGAATTGTATGTCAGCTATTCGAACCCGTCGCAACCAGCAATTAACAGCAAATTTAACAGCAATTATTTATATAAAACTTGATCATCTTTTAGAAAATTCAGAAATTCAGCTGTTTACCTTTATTAAGTACCAAGATACGATCCCATAATTTTATCTGATATCTGATAAAATTATATGGAGCTAACCGAATTTCTTGCGCTAACGCAATCAAATTTAACAGAAGTTGTTGGTATGCAACTTGATTTCTTTTCACAAAATTTCTGATATGTACCTTCAACAGACACTGTGTTATTTCCATTTAAATAAAGAAATTGTATGATATGTACTAAAACGAGCTAGTCGAACTTGCTCAATTTAAATAGTCAAACTAACAATTTTACAAAGGTGAAATGATAAAAATTCCAGAATCCTAACTCCTTTACAGATCGAGTAATTTACGCTCCGCCGTCTGTTCTCACGATAACATAATAATAATATCGTGAGAACAGACAAGATAACATAATTATATCGTGAGAACAGACTGCGGAACATAAATAACTAGATCGATTCAGAATTCACTTCTGAGCTAGAATACGTGTACTTTGCCATATTTAGCTCGCTTTTTAAGGTATCAGAAACGAGGTGGCAAATTTATTATACCTCAGAAGTACGTTCTTCCGGGTATAAAAATTTAAAAATAAAAAACTTTATACCAAAAAATTTCAAAAAAAAAATAAAAATTTTTGGCAGAAGAGAATATTAGTTGCGTTCGTCTATATTTAAAAAACGCTGCAAAAATTAAAAAAGTTGTCCAATTTTTTAATGAAGTTGAAACAAAAAAACTAAAAATGTGAAAATATTTTAAATTTTGAACTCCATTTAGAAATTTTATTATACACCCCCATTCTATATTATTTCTTGCAGTATTTTGTCGTGTGGATGTTTTATATTTTTAAATTTTATTACAACAAATTTTATTATTCAAAACAATTGTTAAAAAAATTTGTTAGAAAAATTTATAAAAATGATGTCACACTTTCGTCAATTTTAAGGCAATCCTATATTATTAAGATTAAAGAAAGAAAAATATAATAAAAATATATTATTTAAAAAAAATTTGGACACGTGTTCAAGTTACAGG
Source organism: Poecilobothrus nobilitatus (assembly GCA_947095535.1). Classification (NCBI taxonomy): domain Eukaryota; kingdom Metazoa; phylum Arthropoda; class Insecta; order Diptera; family Dolichopodidae; genus Poecilobothrus; species Poecilobothrus nobilitatus. Next base: position 27,153 of record CAMUPU010000035.1, on the reverse strand, counting down.
TCTTTAAAAATAAGAAATTTTTAGTTTTGACCTCATACTCCTAAACAGGGGGTGATACAAAAATATTTTCTGAAATGACGAAGTTTCAAGTTTGTAACTTAAACCGTTTGGAAGATAGAAGGAGTCAAGGATTTTGCAAAATTTGAGTTTCTCATAACGGTAAATTAAGACACCGTATGCTACAGGTATATATTTATTGTATATATATTTTTAGAGCTAATAAAAGCAGTAATCGTTTGGTTTCAAATTGAAGATATGCATTATACAACTTGTATTATAACTATTTCAATATAGAGCTTTTTCGAACTTTGGGGGACTGTAGCTTCGTAATGGATGGGGCTGCAGAAAAAAGTTGTTCCATAAAATTAATATTTTTATGATATGTATCAGCAGTTAAAATTTCATGGCTCTATTTCCAAAAAAATGTGCGGATCTAAATGTTAGGTGTTCGAGAGCTACCCGAAGTTTTCGTCGAATTTCAACCAAAAAAAATGGGGAACCTACATATTGATGTAAGAATAGTTTATGTTAATTTCAAGACTCTAACTTTCTTAGTTTTTCAGTAATCTTGCTGACGGACGGACAAAGCTCAATCGACATAGAATTTGATTCAGATGTGTTACGATTTCGAGGTGTTACAAACGGAGGAGCAATTTTAATATACCCGATCGTTATCGTACGGGTATAATAATTATTGATTTCAAATTTCATACATACTACTTGTCTTAAAAATTATAATTAACAACAAGACAACATTACTATTTATTTATTTTAATTTCATCTAAATTATTATTATACCAATTACCTTCAAAGTTTTTTATATTTTTGAATACAAAAAATTCATTAACACTTTGATGCAAAGACGTACTAAATTTAATTGCTTTACTATCCACATCACATATATATATAACTTAAAAAGTAAAATAATTAACAAAAATTAAGCTATAAAATTAACATAAAATTAACAATTTAAAAAAAATTAAATAAAAATATATAAATAACTATGTCAACTGTTATACTTCTCAGAAATTATCTTATACTTCTTTGAAAGATTTAATAATTTATTAATAATATTATAAAATAAAAAAGAAATACAAACATTCTAACAATGAGTTATACCTGCAAAATTTCAACTTGTTCAAAAATTGGAAACAATTAGATGCGGTGGTTTTTGCTCAAATCTATTTCATGGAACTCGTCTAGGTTTAGAAAAAAATTGGCAATCATCAAGACTAATAAAAGTTTTTGTCTGAGATCAATGCCAAAATACTCAGTATATGAGAAGAAAACATTTTGATGAGTTTAATTCAAAACTAGACTAACTCAAAACTAGAAGTTATTTGATGAACAAAATATGTTTATTAATAAATGCTTAAGGGCGATAGAGTCAAATTCCAAGTCATTTGGTGATCTCTGTCATAGAATTGAAGACAACGAATCTTCAATATAGTTAAATTTGAATAGCAGCGAGTTTAATACAGGTTATGGTGTTAAAACGATGGACTTAGAACTTCAATACTTTAAGAGAGAACTTCATGCTTTTAAATTTGAACTTCACGATGCAGTTTAACACATTAACTCAGCGTATATGTCGTCCAACGAAACAATCAAATCCGTTGAAACCACTTTTAAAAAGGAGTTGGAGGAAATTAAAGAAACTGTTGCATCGCTAACAAATATCATCAGTAAAAAAATAAATGCTTTATTTAAAAATGATGAAATTGAGAATGCAGTATTTTTTAATATAGAGCAGCATGCTGTTGAAGAATCAACTAGTTCTATTGTTAGTACAGATGAGCAGCCTAGTATTGGACAAAATGTTATAATTGAATCAACTGATTCTATAGTCAATTTAGTTAATACAGGAGATGGTGCTGGGCGTTCGAAAGAATCACAGTTTACTTCAATACATGTAAAAGGACTAGCATTTTTCATAAAAAAGCAACATATCTCAGAGTTTTTGGAAATAAATTTTAAAATAACTCCCATTAATTGCAAAAATATTACTCCACCCTCCATTAATTAAAAACGAGCGTGGTACAGTTGTTATAAAATTGATGTGGCAAATGAGTTTCGCTCCCTTTTACTTTCTGAGAATAGCAAGAAGAAATGGAAATCACTAAATGGTACTGTTTCCCTTTGATCGGACACAAATTCAAGGTAATAAAAAAGTAGATTTAATGAATAAAATCTTTAATAATAAATTAGGAATTAATAATACTAATAATAATAATACCAAAAAAAATATGTGCACTAAGCATTATACTAATAAAAATACATTTAAAAAACAAAACACGTCTAACATTATACTAATAAAAATTCATACAAAATATTTCTATAGATAACTTGACTTTTACTACAACTATAGAGTATGGAAATAGATTTCAATACCCAATATAATAACAACCAAATAATAACAATAATAACAATCAACGCAATATAATAATACTCAAAGGGATACTCTTGTACCATCAAGTTGTATTAACCCCCTTGAACCGCCTTCTGTTCGCTTAACTAACTCTATCTTGCATACTTGCATAATCAAAGTGATCATGTTTGCATTGATGGCAAAACACTAATGAACACAAAGGTTCTTATCCAGGCTGAAGCTTCAAGCTTTTCACGAAACATTAAATACATCAAAAAAAGAAGTTACTACTGATTTAGCTTCTTACCGCTCTCATATTTCAAATAAAAGAATGGAATACATGCAAAGAACTAGAGAAACCCATAACAAGTTTTTTCGATCTTCGAGTCATTGAATCTTCTAAAATAGCAAGCAATAATCATAACAACAGATTGGATTTTTCAACATCTAATACAACATCTTTCAATAATATTAAAATATTCTATCACAATTGTAGTGGTATGAGAGGTAAACTTAATAAATTATATGTTGATTTTAGTGTTTTAGCCATCACTGAAATATGGCTTAATGATTCTTTCAAAAATGATGAAATACTGAATATTTAGTTTTCTAATACATATGACAGAGTGGAGATAAAACTTGCAAATAATGCACATAATCTTTTTACTAACACCACTCACCATAACGCAATCATTTTTGAGTTTTCCACCTCTAGCCTTAACTTTTGAAAATCATACAATAATTCAATTGTGTATAATTTTCAAAACGCCGATTTTCAAAACATAAATAATGTTTTATCATTAATCAATTGGGTCGATCTTTTATCTATGCAGGATATCAATTCATCTATCTCTATTCTTTATTTAAAGATTTTTGAAACAATTAACGCTTTTGTGCCAAAAATCCGTAAAAAAGATAGAACCACTGAAGTCTGGTTAAATGGAGATCTAAGGGCTTTGCGAAATCAACGCAATAAATTGCATTAAAAAGTGAAACATACAACTGATCCTAACAATAATTTAATAAATATGTACAATGATTTGGTTTTAGAATTTAAACAGAAGGCTAATTTAGCTTATGAAAATTATGTCAATAATATTGGTAACAAAGTGATTACTGATTCCAACAAATTCTTTGACTTCGTTAATACAAAGCGTAAATCGTTCGGCTATCCAAATTTTATGTTTAGAGATAATACTTTTTCCTCTTGCCCAATTGACATTAGTAATTTCTTTGCTGATAATTTTCAAAAACTTTATCGTCCGCAGGAGTCTTTTATTAATAACGATTCTTTAATTCTCAATTCATTAAATAACTTAAACCTATTGATTTCTGACTTGTATTTTCCGAAATTGAAATTTTCGACGCAATTTCGAGTCTTGACACGAAAAATGGTGCAAGTCCAGATTTGATCCCACCAAGTTTTTTCTATAATTGTGATGTTTACTGAACTTTTCCTTTACATTTTATCTTCACTAATTCACTTTCGTCAGGTACTTTTCCAGACGCATGGAAATCTTCTTTTCTTACTCCTATTCACAAAAAAAGTGATAGAGCATCTGTTGAAAACTACCGTGGTATAGCAATTTTATCAACTTTACCTAAATTGTTCGAAAAAATTGTTGTTGGTAAAATTGCACCACAACTTAACGAACAAATAGCATAGATTCAGAAAATAAACACAAAACTTAACGAACAAAAGCATAGATTCAGAAAAGGTCGTTCTATCACCCGAACCTTATAATATACACATCTGAAATTCTGAATCAGATGGAAAATGGCCTTGGTACCAAGTTGATGCAATTTACACAAACTTCAGTAAAGCTTTTGATCGTATTGATCACAACAGCTTAGTAAAAAAATTTGCTTCTTTTAGCATATCCCGTTCATTTCTCAAGGTATATGATCTAACAAAATCGTTGTCACTTCAGGTGTACCTCAGGGTAGACATTCAGGTTCCCTTTTGTTCAATATATTTATTTCTGACCTCTCCAGCAATCTAGGTAATATACCACATATTGTATTGCAGATGATTTAAAAATCTATCAAGTGATTAAAGATCGTTCTGATATAATGCTTTTGCAATCAAAACTTAATACTTTACATGAATGGTGCTCATCGAACAAATTAGAACTAAGTATACAGAAATGCAAGTCTATAAGTTTTGCACGTAAAAGAGCTTCCTTCCTTCACGACTATACAATTCAAAACCTTACCCTAGAAAGGGTATACAGTATTACTGATCTGGGAATCCTTCTTGACGATACACTATAACATAATGATATCCAGAGTATGTAAAATGTTAGGATTTTTTCAATTTTAACAAATGCAGTCACCTCTTTTCTACATCCATTTAAAGAAACCCTTTTAAATCTAAATTATATCATCATTTCTCCATTCAATGACCTTACACAACATTTTCTTATTTTTTTTTTATGTTTCAATATGCACATAAAAGTAATTTTAATTTCACACTTACTAAACCGATAATTCTACGTGCATTTAAGTTATTAAACTACTTTTACCTTTAGACATCAATTTTGGTATTGTTATTATTACAGACTTAAATATTAATTTAAGTTTTTGTAGTTAATTAAATGCTAGATTGTAATTTAATAACCCAAAAACAATTACATAATTTATATGAACTTTTAATTATAATTTACTTTTTACAAATTGTCATTTAACGCTTTTAAATAAAATTATAGTAAAAATTTCTTTATATTCTTTATACTTATGATTAATATGGCAATAATAATTAATATGTAAACAAATTCAACTGGAAGTTAACGCATATTGGAAAAATCGTATACTAAAGATAAAGCCAAAAAACCATAACATGTTCCCGGAAATCAAAGAGTTATTTAATGGAACGAGTAAAAATATTATAAAATATTTAAAAATAGAGAATGGTGACCGAGAGTTATTAGAATATAACAATATTGATATTAACAATCTGGAAAAAACAGTAAACGGAGAATTCGTAGTTAGTAATAATACAGATATATGTAATATTTTAGGGTCTTTTATGAAGAAAACTCATGAAACACACATTTCACTAAATAGTTTGTTTCACAATATTCACAATAGTGGCGATCTGGGTACGGTATTACGAAAGGATTACGGTGAAGACACACGGATGTGGGGAAGGCTTCGTTTGGATCAAAAGTGGAGGAGTGATATATATCAGTTGCTACTTTACTCCGAATGAATTGATCCAGACCTTCAGAGTTAAAATAGATGCACTAGAGGATGAGATCCTTCGAATGTAAGGCAAAATTACAGTCGCTGGAGGCTTCAATGCGCATAGTACTGAATGGGGAATGTCCAACACCAACTCTCGAAGGAAATATATCTCGGACATGGCGGCCAGAAGGGGACTAATTGTACTAAACACTGGTTGTACGTCGACGTTTCGCCGCCCAGGGTTTAGGGAGACTATCCACGACATTTCCTTCGCGACGGAGGATCTCGCCTCACTAGTGGAGGGTTGAAGCGTACTGGAGGACTATACCGGAAGTGATCACCAGTACATTACTTTCTGCGTTTCTGCGGAGAGGTCAGACCCTTACCGGAGTGCTGAACAAGAGCTAGGACGGTGGAACGTCGAAAGGCTTGATGAGGCTAGATTTTCCTCAACACTTCGAGGCGCCCGGTTTATAGTAGAACACCCAACTAATCGCAGGGCCCGGGAACAGGCAGAAGCTGTTGTGAAAGAAACAATGGTTGTTATTCGCAGCGCCTGTGAGTTGTCCATGCCCCGGCACAGACCGGGACCACTTCGACGTCCGGTGTATTGGTGGACCGAGGAGATTGCGGATCTCAGAAGATTCTGCCTTCGGCTTAGGCGGAGAGCACAAAGGGCGCGGAATCGTCAGGAGGCAAACACTATCTCTGCGGAACATAAGGTGGCAACCCTCGCAGGGTTAAACCGAACTAACTGAGAAGTTTATGAACATTAAGAACAAAACATCAACCGGTATCGTCAACATTCCTAATATTGTTCTAAGGAACCTCAGTCCTAATATTATTAAACAATATGTAATACTTTTTAACAACTGCCTAAATCTCTCGTATTATCCAAAGAGTTGGAAAGAAGTGAAAATTATATTTATTAAAAAGCCCGGTAAAGACCCTCATGACCTAAACAATTACCGGCCTATTAGTTTATTACCGAATATCAGTAAAATCTTCGAAATGTTAATTAATGATAAAATGACAACCTTTCTAGGAAATGACAAGATCCTCTTCGTTCGACTTCGTTTCCAACACAGTGCGATTCACACCATAATCAAAGTTACTTCAGACATTAGCTGGAATATAAATAGAAAATGGGCAGTTGGGGCCCGCTTGATTGATTTGGAGAAGGCATTCAACAGTATATGGATAGATGGACTTATATATAAAATGATAAAATATAGATTTCCCATTAACTTAGTAGAACTAACTGACCAAATGATAAAAGATAATAAATTCCATGTCTCATTCAATCAAATAATATCCAGAACTTTCCAATTAAACAATGGATTGTTGCAGGGAACGGTAAACTCCCCAATTTTATTCTCTATTTATATTATAGAACTATTAAAGCTTTTACATAGAATCGCAGGTAATAACTTTTGTATCGCTTTTGCTGACGATTTGATTTTATATTCTGGAACCAAAGAGGTGGACGTAACCCAAAACAATGTTCAAAAGTTATTTAATCTTACAGCAGATTATTGTAAAATTTGGCTGTTAAAAATCAATTATAATAAATGTGAGTCGATTTTGTTCAGAGATTCTTACGCACACTGCAACGAAAATATAAAAAAAATTGTTTTGCGATTAAAGATCCTCAACAATATAATAGCAAATAAAAGAATTGTGAAATATTTAGGTGTTCATTTGCACTATTTACTAAATTATTCTCAACATGTAAAAATGGCAATATCAAAAGGAAACAAAGCATTCATGATGTGCAAAAAGTTATTTTACAATAAAATAATTAAGAAAGTTAAAATAATTGTATATCAGTCATTAATCAGACCAAGTTTAATATACGGGGCACCTATTTGATTTAACATAAGTAGTAGTGAAATGGAACTTTTCCGGAAATTTGAGAGGAAATGTATTAGATTATGTAAAAATAAAATTAGGAAACCTGAAACCAATTATTTACATTTCTATTCTAATAAATATATTTAAGAGCAATTAAAGTATACCGTATCGATAATTTCATTATCAATCTTATTAGAAAACATTTCAATAATCCACTGCTAAGTGCTAGTTGTAGAAAATAGCTTAATTTCAAGAATATATTATCAAATCTTATATATTTTAAGAATATATAAGATTAGCGAAAAAAAAATTTTTTCTTATTTTTAAAGCTAATAATTTTAATTTGTGAAATATAACCATTTTTTTTGTAATTTTTTTAGCTTTAGTTATAATTGAATAAATAAAAAAAAAATTAATATATCAAATTACATTATTTTTATTATGAATATTAAGTATACAAATATATATACATACATACATATTATTGCTTGTCGCTATATGTACTTAATTTATATTCTGTTAATTAAGCTTTCTTATACCTTATTTTTAAATTTAGCTTATAAAAAAAATTTTTTTTAGTTCTAAGTCATAAAAATAACTTATTTTTGGTATTGTATAATAATAAATTAAAAAAATTTAATTCTGAGAACAAAATGCGAATAATACATTATATTTGACTGTTCTTTATAGATCTCTTGCATTCACAAGAACAAATTATGATTTTCATAGTATTTTCAATTCATACGTAGAAGAGTTATCCGCTTTTAATAATAGCAGGGGATTTTAATATTAATTGGCTACAAATAAATAATGCTCGGAATAGATTAGTAGAAACAATATGTAATAATAGTTTCAATCAAATAGTTAGGGAATTCACTAGGATAACAGAAAATTCAAGAACGCTAATTGATTATGTTGTAGTAAACGAACAATACAATATTAAAGCTAAAGTTGCTGATGAATTAAAAATAAGCGAACCTGAAACTATAATAATCGATATCAATGGAAATGTATATTTAGGCAAAACAGAAGAAACAAAATATTTGAAATATGATAAAAATAAATTTAGAAATAAAATAATTGGTAGTGATCTAATGACGACATATTTTCTTGATTGCAATAGTAAAACTGAATTATTTAATAATTGCTTTAAGAATATTGTAAATAACTTTATTGTTACAAAAAGGTTAAAATATAAACATCAAGAATTTTATTCTGATGAATTAGAATTACTTAAAAACGAAAAATTATGACAATATAAAATTTCGGTAATTTACAATAGCCATGAAGAATGGAATAAATATAAAATAATAAGAAATAGATATAAGAATAAATTGAAAAACGCTAAATCAAAGTTAATATCGACTAAAATTAATAATGCTGTTGATCAAAAGTCAATGTGGAGAACAATAAAAAGACTAGTTCTAAAGAAATCAAATAAATAGAATGAAATAAAGGAAATAGAATTTCATAATAAACGAGGAAGAGTGCAGTAGAGTAGACTGTGTCAACTCTGGGATACCCGTATGAACGTAATATATCCTATTTCTATAAAACTTGATCATCTTTTAAAAACATTCAGATGTTTTAGTACCGAACTACAGAGATATATTTATGTAAATTATATACGAACGTAATATATCCTATTTCTATAAAACTTGATCATCTTTTAAAAACATTCAGATGTTTTAGTACCGACCGAACTACAGAGATATATTTATGTAAATTGTGGAGTTGTAAGACAGCTACCCGAATCTATTGCGCCTAGCTTCATTATGTTCCAAGAAATGCAAGAAGCCTGAACCGGCTGCTTTAGACCAATCAAATTTTACAAAAGTTGTTGGCATGTAACTCGACACCTTTTCACTAAATTTCAGATAGCTACAGCTTCAATAGACACTGAGTCATTTTCATTTAAAAAGAGAAGTTGTATGGCAACTATCCGAACCTGTCATATCATCACAACCAAATTTTGCAGAAGTTGTTTCCATAAAATTGGATCATCATTTGCAAAATTTCAGATACCTAGATTGAATAGACACTGGGTTATTTCCATTTAAAGAAAGAAGTTGTATAGCAGCTACTCGAACTCGGCGGCCGAAAATGCTGGAGTTAAATAGCAAAACTAACAATTTTGCAAAAGTTACGTAAAATAAATGTCAGCCTCCTAACTCCTTTATTTTTTGAGTTATCGTGCGGACGGACACTGAGTTATTTTCATTTAAAAAGAGAAGTTGTATGGCAGCTACCCGAACCCGTCGCACCACCACAACCAAATTTTGCAGAAGTTGTTGCCATAAAACTTGATTATCATTCGCAAAATTTCAGATACCTAGATTGAATAGACACTGGGTTATTTCCATTTAAAGAAAGAAGTTGTATGGCAGCTACTCGAACCCAACGGGCGAAAATGCTGGAGTTAAATAACAAACCAACAATTTTGCAAAAGTGACGTAAAAAAAATTTCAGCCTCCTAGCTCCTTTATTTTTTGAGTTATCGTGCGAACGGACACTGAGTTATTTTCATTTAAAAAGAGAAGTTGTATGGCAGCTACCCGAACCTGTTGCACCAGCACAACCAAATTTTGCAAAAGTTGTTGCCATAAAACTTGATTATCATTTGCAAGATTTCAGACGCTTAGCTTCATTAAGTTCCAAGAGGTGCAAGAAGCCTGAACCGGCTGCTCTAGACCAACCAAATTTTACAAAAGTTGTTGGCCTGTAACTCGACACCTCTTTACTAAATTTCAGGTTCCTGACTTCAATGGACACTGAGTTATTCTCATTTAAACGGATAAGTTGTATGGCAGCTACCCAAACCTGTAGCAGCACCACAATCAAATTTTGTTGCCATAAAACTTGATCATCATTTGCAAAATTTCAGAAACCTAGCTTGAATAGATACTGAATTATTTTTTTATTTTTTTTTTTTTATTTTTTTTTTATTTAAATCTTCATTACATTATAAATTACTTTTACAATTTTCTTCTATATCTAGGTTTAATTCTTACGACTACAAAAATAATTTATAAAAGGAAAACAAAAATTTAAATATTATTTATACGGTAGTGGATAAACCACTAGTGTTGTATAATTGATACGTTAAATTATAAAAAAATTTAAAAAAAATAAACTATGTTAATGTGGGGTTGAGATTTTGTATGAAACTAATTATTATTATAATTTTTTTTTTTTTCTCTTTTTTTTTTCTTCCTTTTTTATTTTTTTTTTTTTCCTTTTTTTCTTTTTTTTACAATTTCAATTGAATAAGCAATACAAATTATTAAATTGTTTTACAATTTTACAGTTTAATTAAATTTTATTTTGCATTTTACATCATAATTAATTAGTAATTATTTAATAGTACAACTACAACAAGGATACATAGAACAGCAAATATAATTTAGTATAAATTGTGTTAAATTATTTTTTAATAAAGTTTTATAATCGCAGCTAAAGTATTTCATTGCAATACGTTCTTTAAAAGACAAAATCGGTTCGCTTTCAGTAATTCTTTTTATATGCATATCGATAATAAATTTTGGAATATTTAGCAGAGAAGGGTTAATTTTGTTATAAAGTTCGTGCATTATTTATATATAAAGATAGAAGTTGTATGGCAGCTACTCGAATCCGCTGACCGAAAATGTTGGATTTAAATAGCAACACTAACAATTTTGCAAAAGTGACGTAAAAAAAATTTCAGCCTTCTAGCTCTTTTATTTTTTGAGTTATCGTGCCGACGGACGGACGGACGTACATAGCTTAATCGACTCAGAATTCGATTCTGAGCCGATACATACCTTTGACACTATATCTAGCTCGACTCCTTTAAGGTGTCACAAATGTAATGGCAAATTTATTATACCCTTGAACATAGTTCATACGGGTATAAAAATGTAAAATTAATTCAGAAATAACTAATAATTTTAATAGATATTTTGTTGAAAGTGTGGAAGAAGTTAATAAATCGATACCGGTTACACAATATGAAAATATAATAGGAAATATAAGTACTCACTTCAGATTTAAGCTGTTAACATTAGAAGACTTAAAATTATTAATAAAGTCGATCAATAAAAAAAATTATAGCAATTTTTGTAATGTTAAAATGATAAACGATTCTTTCGACTTAATTGGTCAGAATGTTCTATCAGTGGTAAACGCACCATTAAGAACGGGAGTTTTTCCTGAATGTTTGAAGGAATCTATTATTGTTCCTATTGAAAAAGTTTCTGTTGAAAAAGAACACGACAAAATGTTCGGGATTTCGTCCTATCAATATGATGAGCATTCTGTCAAAAATTATAGAGAAGGCTGTATATAATCAATTAGAGAACTACTTCGAAAAAACAGGTTTAATTTCTCAGAATCAATACGGGTTCCGAAAAAACCATAGCTGTGAAACACTATTGAATTTGGTAGTAACTAATGGAAGATTGCTGTGGATGATAATAAAATTATAGTAGCGGTTTTTTGGATCTAAAACTAGCATCGTGACATTTTTTTAAATAAAGTAAGCAGATATGGCATTAATCAAAATGAAATAAGATGGTTTGAATCATATTTAAAAGTTATAATTGAGAACAAAATAGTAGATAGAGTAAATAAAATTAAATACATAGGCGTAGTTATTGATGATAAATTAAATTTTAAAGCGCATATGGAATATATATGTAAACAAATTAATAAAAAATTAGGTTTTTTCTATAAAATTAGAAATAATTTAACGATGTTAAGTGCAATCAAACTGTATAATGTAATAGTAAGATCGCATTTTGAAATTGTTCCTCAATTCTTTTTGTTTAACTTAGAGATGCTTAGTAGGCTTCAAAAATTGCAAAATCGAGGAGTGAGAATTATATTAAAGCTAGGCAGGTATTCGTCTAAATCGTTTATGTTAGATTGTTTAAAATGCATGAAAGTGTCACAAAAAATTAAATTTAATGTTTTGCTAATAATATTTAAAATAAAAACTAAACTAATACCAGTATATTTAACCAACAGATTAGTTTATGTTCAAGACGTTCAAAACTATTATTTAAGAAGCATTTATGTTAATGTACAATGGATTAAAATTATATAATCAAAATAATTACCAAATAATTTAAAAAATGAAAAAAAATTTTTGATCTTTAAAAAGAATTTAAATAAGTATGTTCAAGATAATATTAATTAAAAAAATTAATGTTAAATATTTAAAAAAAACTAATCAGTTGATAAAAAATAATGTAATAAATTGTATATAATAGTAGGAAATTACTAAATAAATAAATAAATAAAATAAAAAATAAAAAAATAAAAAATATAAAATTTCTTTATTTTCCTGTTTGCAATTTACACAATTTTTTGACTCTACATGACAGTCTTTTTTTAAATGGTTTCCTTCACATTCACAGCATATTTTATCAACAATTGTACATTTTCCATTTTATAACCACACCTCAAACATTTATAGCATCTTAGAACATAATAACTTTCATAGACTTTACACCTGTCCTATCCCACTTTATTTTTACCTTCTGTTAATAAAGTCTTCTATATTCACTTCAATAATTGCATTATACTCATTCAATCTCTTATTATTCTCAATAATATCATTCATCAATAAACTGTATGTTATTTTGCTTTTTGATTTAGCAAATAATTTCAGTTTCACTATAGTTCTCAAATAATCCTACAATTAGAATTTTTGGTTTCCTATCCTTGCGTACAGTAATTTCATAATTCACGTCTAATTTTTCAATAGCCTCCTTCGCCTTTTAATTTCTCTGCCATTTTATTACTATCACACTACAATGCTACTGATGCATCACTGCTCTCTTTGATAACACCAACATTAAAGTTTGTTAGGTCAATTTATTTTTTGACAACTTCTTTTGTTACATTTGACTTTTGCTCACTTTGTTTTGGTTTTATTAATACTACTGGATTCTTTTTAACAATGTCAGAATAGGTAATTTTTTTAATTTTGTTTTTGTTAATATCTCTTTCAATAAAAGAACTTGCCTGTCGGATAGTTCCATCGTTTATTGCTTTTTTAATCCCATCACCTAGGTTAATATCCTTCAGTTTTTCACAAATACTACCGCTACGAAGTAGTAATTTTTCAATGTGTTAGTATGATTTATTAATTTCATTAATCTTTTTCTGCAAGTCATTTTGTATGTTTATTAGTTCGTTAATTCTTTCAAGATTCTTGCTTTCGATTGATTTCATTAATTTTTTAAATTCAGTTTCATTTTTTTTAATGACTTCTCAAACTCTTCAGAATACTGCTTTACATAACTCGAATTTTTGCCAACAGAACTTTGCAAAGCATTAATCGCTTATCAATATTATAAATAAGCATTATGCACCCTTCACATATAAACCTCACCAATTTATTATTATTTATGGTACTAAGTGAATATTGGTCAATCCCAGAATATTTAGTTTGACAGTGATATACTTTACCGTGATTCCTTCACATTTCACTCCTGGATTCCTACCAAGATCACTATTATAACGACTGCACTCCACCATATTGAAATAAAAAAATTTTTTTTCACTAGGTGCAATTTAGTAAATTTTACTAAAACCAATTTTTTGACATAATCCAATTTTTATGTTGTATTAAAATTGTTCAAAGTTATAATAAAAATTAAACCAATCATCTATTTATATTTTATTTATATTTTTAATATTTAATTTATTTTAGGAACGAGAAAATTTACCACAAGTAATGAAGATTTTACTCGAAGAAGGTTAAAACTTGCTCTCTCTTTATTTTACAAAATCTACGGGTATTTATATAAATTTTTATAATTGATTTTGATTGCATTGTACTATTATTTTTATTATTATAAATTTCCAAAATATTGTGAAAATGCCATGTGGGCAATTTTCCAAAGAATTGTAAGAAGGTTCTTTAAATTTTGTTATTAAATTTTTAACCTATATTAAGTTTAAAATTCTTCAAATATTATTTTCATATTTTTATTACGCTGTTAGGCATTTAGTCGCATAAATTCTACATTTACATGTTTCCCTCCTATAACACGGTAGATAGACTCCTACAATATGACATGTTGTGTGAAACCATGCTATAAGAGACTAGAAGCTAGTACAAAAAGTGGGGTATCGTTCCAACCTATACATATTAAAAATATCTTTTTCAAATTCAATATAACAAACTTATTTTTATTAAAAAAAACGAAAACATATTTCATATTACATACTTAAATATTTAATTCATTAATGTCACTTTCTTAATCTAACTTTTTATTCAATTTCTTTTTAATGTAACTCATATATAATTTTCTTAGTCATCGCTACTCAATACAATTAAGCGAGGACGTTTGTTCTGTGGAATGATACCATAGTCACTTTCTGAATTTTTTTCGGCAATTAGATTTTGCGTACCTTCTCCCTTTTTCAAAAGTTCTGTAATTTTGCTTTGTTTCTTTGCACTTCCAAGTTCTTTGTAAATTTCGTAGTATGGTGATAAGCAATTTTGCAATTCCCTCGTGCATTTTCGGCTTCTTTCAGAGGAGGGATCTACATTTAAGACCAATGAATCCCACAAGAATCGCCACTATCGGGGATACTTTTTATACCTATATGAATGACCTTTGTGAAAAATTGTAGAGAAAAATAAAAACAATAAATTATGTATACCCGGATAACATCATCCTATTAATTAAAGGTACTCCTGCTGAACCTGAAACCATACTAAAAGATGATGTGTACTAATAAATACATAGTCAACAGAAAACGACGCAGCAATTGCGGAGGATAAAACAGAGCTAATTCATTTCTGCCGGGCTCGTATGTGCTCTAACACGCAATTAACTGTACAGAATAAAGCCATATACTACAAAAAAAATCAAACTTCTTGGACTCACAATCTCGAAGAAAATGTCGTTTAATTCACATTCGAAAAACTTAGCGATACAGATCAACAAAATTAATCACATGTCGAAATAAATATGCCGCAACAAATATGGACCAACCATACAAACAGCTATGACCATCATGAAACAGATTGTCGTAGGTAAAGTGGACAATGGAATTTCAATTTATGGATTCACTACTGAAAGAAATCTAAGGAAAATACAGATGGCGATGAGTAACGCGCTGAGAACAGTGACTGGTGCATTATCAAATCCCAACGTAAATCTACTATGTACGCTCACTAATATGCCTTCAGTAATAGGAGGACGTAACATACTCAAAGCAAGAACTATATCAAAAGCTCTAAGTGAAGAAACTCATCCGTCACACAATATAACAACAGAAATAGTTCAAAACAGTAGAATAAATAAAACCTCATCTGCAACAGCCAAAGCATACATGTTCTTGAAACAAGGAAATATCCGGATACAAAGAAACACATCTAACCTAATACAGGTACCACCGTGGACAATCAGCACAGACAAAATAGATAAATCAATAGCCAACCATAAGAAGGAAAGCACATCCATAGAAATGTACAGAAAGCTAGCGACAGGAAAATTAAATATGCACCAAGAATTTGAAATACTATATACGGATGCTTCCAAATCGGATGAAGGGGTTCCATATGCGATAACAACCAACAACACCATTTTTCAAACCAAAATAATGCCTGTAGAAACCACAATTTTTGCGGTTGAAACAGAAGCTATTTCTGAAGCGGTGAAGATAGCAATTATGCAGATGAAAGATAAACTAATCTTCACAGACAGTCTAAGTGCAGTCATCTCCATTAAAAATGTACACAACCCTAAGACAGTATGTCAGGAAATAATATCTAAAATTAACACAGCCAATATCACAATTAAGGTAATCTGGATCCCCGAACACGTTGGCATTGAAGGCAACAAATTTGCAGACAACTCAGCAAGAGAAGCAATAAGAACACCACCAATAATTTAATATTCTAAACTTTTTTGACAAATTAAAGCTCAGATATTCACACATAACACAGAACAAAAACAAATAGGCTGGAACCATAATGACGCAATAGTCAAAACAATACATCCAGACTTAAACAAGATTGTTTTTAAAAACATGTTAGAACACAAATTAGAACAACTCAAATCAAACTGCTAAGGATAATAACAGAAACAACTTTAAAACATCCATACATCTTTTCACCTCACAACCACAAATTTTATGCATCTTTTGTCCAGAACCACTTTCAATACGACACATGCTTATGGTGTGTTCGAATTTTCATCCGAAGCGATCGTTGGAAATACTGAAGACCGAAAACAGCAGCCATTGTTTTTAAATAAATAAATAAATACCCATATACACATATACATTCAAAGAAAATCTTCTTACATAATTTTAAAATGTTATTTTATAGATTTTAAAATAAAGAAACAGGGCCAAACAAATAATTTACTATAGGTAGCAGGAATATTAATATATATATTTGTCCAGAAAAATGATGTCCGAGAAAAATAATGTGTAACAAACGCATTAATTTTAAAGTGTTGTGTTGGATGTGTTCTATTATATAGAAAAAAAATAAAATATACATAGCTACAATGTATACAGTATAGATGTAATTTCTAATTGGAAATATTTTTATTTTTTAAAACTATGATACATTACAAAAGCGTAAAAAGAAAGAAAAAAATCATAAAAAAACAAAAAAAATTAAATTCGAATTGATTTTTTTTTTAAATTAATTTTATTTGACATACATACATACCCATATATGCATATATATAAACAAAATGTTTTTAAATAAATGTCATTTTATAGATTTTAATAAAAAAAGCCAAACAAATATTTTATTATAATTTTTTATGAATTGTAAATTGTAATGGGTAATCTATTTGTTTCGATTTTTTTTAATTTTTTTTCAATTTTGTAGAAAAAGAAAATAAAAGAATTATTTTTTTTTTGTTTTTTAGTTTTGTTATAATTGCAAAATATTTTTGTAAATCTTAGTATAAGGGCCTGATAAAATCCTCTATGGGTTAATAGGCCAATAAAAATATTAAAAAAAAATAAAAAATAACAAAATATTTTTATGGTGTATTTTCATTTCTTCTTATTAGTATACATATTTAGTGTGTCTAACTCTGGTACGATTCCAGATAGAAACATAATATGTTTTTTGTATATAAATTACAAATAATGACTTTTTTTCTTTTTATGTACTGCATTATTTGGCAAAGTACAAATTATACATTATTCCGAAATTGCAAAAACAAATACCTATGTACATAAAAATGAAATCTACCATAATTAACTCCGTCATTCTATAGCGGGCCAACAGCTAGTTTTATTATAATTGTTTATGAATATTGTAAAATAAAAGAATTTTTTTGCAAATTTTATTGTAATCAAAGTATAGTTACAGGAAGTACATAGTTTCACTCTTTTCTACAAACATAATGCAGTTTTCATATAACACAAAAGTCTATTTTCTAGAGTAGGTGCAATATATTTTGAATTTTTCATATCCAATGTGTCTGTACGTAGTGCAAACATATAAAAAAAACAACACTATATATTTTTATTATGTAATTTTATTACGAGAACCCAAATGAAGTTATTGTTGTGCGAGTATAATGTATTACGTATAGGGATAATTGAAATTAGAATTGTGTCTATATATTCGGGTGGTGGATACCCTAATGAATATTTTATTTTTTTTGGCTTCAACTTAGAATCGTTTTTTTTTATTCTGTCTTTTTCGTGCATGATAAATTCTTATTGCTATCAACTTTTTACATTAAGTTACCTTAGTGTAGTTATAAAATATTTTTATAGTGTTTTTTCATTCCTTCTTATTTAGTACATATTTAGTGTGTCTGACTGTGACACGATAGAGTGCAGGTAGGATTCCGTTTCCGCCTGGAAGCATAATATTTTTTTAGTATATAAATTACAAATAATAACTTTTTTTTTTTACTTACTGATTCCGAAATTACGAAAACAAATATGTAGGTATATAAAATTTCATTTTTTTTTTGGTGCATTTTCTTGCCACATAAATGTAACAAAGAAATTGCACAACCTTTTCTTTTCACGCGTGCCTGTACATGTCGTAAGGGGGAATTACTTTTACGACATGTATGGGATACGAACCTCTCCCTCGGAGTTTACAGCGTATTTTATACGCTCTTACCCACTACGCCACCGAAGCCCCTATCTATTACATAAAAGCCGTAAATGTTTGCAACAACAATATTTTTCAAAGCAAAACCTAATGTGCACATAACCAAAAAAAGATTAAAAAAAAATTTATAGCATTATGTGCTTAATTCCAACAAAAAAAATTTTGAAAATCAAAATCCCGAATTCAAAATACCGAAATTACAAAATCACGAAATAACAAAATCCCGAAAAACTCATATTTTTTTCTCACTTCAATTTTTTTTTATAGGAACATTACAAAATTCAGCCGAAACCATTTTTATTGCACGTATTGCTTTAGGTAATTCCATCGGATTTACAGAAAACAGTTTCCGATCCGTTTAGCATATACAATGACAACTAACAAACCTCAATGCCTTGATAAAATTTGTTTTAACCTTTACAGGTCAATTTTTGTCAGGGCAAATTATATGTTGCACTTTCGAGAGTTAAATCTTTTAGTAGTTTTATTGTAATATCAACACAAGTAATAGAAAATTGTGTTTTCAATGAAATGTTAGGTTAATTTACAAATTATTATTAGTTTTCTCAGTTATTATTATAAAATATTATTATTATTATTATTATTTAATTCTACATTCTACTATAGCTAAGCCAGACTGGTGTATTTTTTCTTTAATTCTTTTTTTTATTTTATATTTATTTTTACAATCTTAATTAGTTTAGCCTAGAAAAAAGTTTATCAAAATTTCTTTCAACATTTTTTTCTTTAATTTTCTCAGAGGAGCATCGGTGGCTAAAATTAGTGCGTAAGTGTGTGCTAAAATTAGTGCGAACCCGACGGAGTGTGGATTCGAATTCCACACACAACATTTACAGCCATGCCTGAAAAGGAAAGGCTGTGTAATTTCCTGTTCACTTTTATGTAACAGAAAAATGCACAAAAAAAAAATTTTTTTTCTTTGTATTATTATCTGCGTTTTTAGTTTTATTTAAATTTATTCTTATTGTAAAAAGTTAAGTGTTCTTACTGGTGAAAGGAACATAGTTCTCAAACAACGTTTTTAAGATGAATAAAAAATATATTAGATCAGAAAGATATTTTTTTATTTCATTAAAAAGTTAAGTGACGAAAACCCAATATTATTTCTCGACTACGAAGATAGCAGAATTAATTACCAGTGTTATTTCTAGATTACCAGACTGGCGTAGGAGTATGCTATTTATCTAGTATAAAAATAAAATCTAATAAGAATTTTTAAGCTTTTTTACTAAACGAATATTCAAAAAGAATTATAAAACCAGATAAAACGTTCTAATGATTTTTAGATAAATTTTAACCTTTAAAGTGCATAACAAAAAATTACATCATCGACACATAATACGTACATACATATGTACATAGAAGTATATATTTTGAAAAACCACATTTTAATATATTTTTAGCAAATTTTTGAAAAATTTACTTATTAGTTTTAAAAAACTTCTACACCGTTTGATTTAAAGAGACAAAATTTTTGACGTAGATAGATTTCATAAAATAAGTAGGAGTTGTAGAACAACTTTTTTATCTAGCCCTACCCGTTGTGGAGCGACAACTCAAACTTGTGTTTCTTTGTATTTGATTTATTCATATAAAAATAGTCGCAATTCCAGACTATATTAGCACTACAAAAATGTGCGACTTTAAAAATTCTTGGTTTTACATACTGTCTAGAGTCTAGACTTTTTTTGTCAAAACACTACTATTAAAACTAAAATTTTTTTTAAAATTTTTTTTACCTTAGTTCTGCAATATTTAATAAATATCTATATACATATCGTCGTTGTATTTTAGCGAAATCGACTTTTTGGATGCATTTTATGTTTTTTTGGAAGCTCTTTCTAATGGTCCTGTTGAAGTGGCTCTAGCATTTAAAGTTTTTCTCAAACAGAGTTGTATTTTTGTAGTATGTAGGCATTATCTGTGATATTATCGAAAACGTTTATTGTATGTAGTACCTACGACAAAGTTACATATAAAATTTCTAATTTTTTGCTTCTGTAAACGAGTATCATATGTAGTTGAAAAAAAATGACATTAAATATTAAGTTTTTTCAAATAATTGTCCGATAAAATATTTAAAAAAGTTTGTCAGTCATAATAAGTATGTCAGTAATAATAATGGATTAAGATGTCTGTGTCATCGCCTTCTTCGTCTCCGCTAATTATGAAAAAATTATTACGGTTGGTTTAGTGTTGATAAAGATTTGTTATTTCAAAATAAATATTAAATAAATGATATTTAATTTTTTTTAGGATTAATAAGAAAATAAATTAGAATTTGTCTGAAGACGGTAAATATATATAACTATTTTTTATTTCTTTTAAATTTATAAATATTTTTTCTTATATTAATTGTATACACATTTTTAAGTTTTTTACTTTAGTAAATATTAGTATTTATTTGAACAAAAGACTGTCGTTTTTTTTAAACCAATATTATTATTTATTAATGGAAAATAGTATAAAACATAAAGTTGTTTTAATATAAAACGAGGAAGAATACAGTTGACTTTGCCAACTCTTAGATGCCCGTACGAACCGTTAGTATGTTCACAGCCTGTCACTCTGCTTACAATATTATTTTTTTAATATTTTAGTATTTTAAAATAATTTGGGTGAATTTTATAATTTCTAGTACTATGGGTTGTACATATATTCAAACTATATGTTTATTTGTACATTATTCAAAAGCAGATTCTAACCTCCACATAACGATTCCCAATCCAAAACTTTTTCAAATATTCTATAGTACCATTTAATACTAAGCGGTAAATGTATATTAAATTTACTAAATACAAAACTGTAAATATAATTTTAAATATTATATTATATTATATTTAAATATTCCATTGACAGAATAATTTCTTATAAGTACAATAAAATACATATATGTATGTAAATACGGCACTATATAATATACATATATACTCTTATCATTCACTCACTAGTGGTATATAAGATATGTAAATAAACATGATATTATATAAGTGTATATATCAATATCATATAAATAAAAATTCTTCAAGCAACCGTTATGTTGTTTATTTATTTACATTTTTTTGTACTACGCATTATATCCTCAACAATTTAAAAATTATCTAGTAAAACAAAATGCAAAAAATTCGAAGAAATTTGTTAGAAAATTTGAAAAAATCAAGTAATACTTTCGTCAATTACAAAGTAACCCTATATTATTAAAAAAAGTTGTTAACAGAAATAAGAGTATAATGTTGAAGCTTTAATTTTTGTGTATTACTTCAAAAAACTTTTAACAGGTGTTCAAGTTACAGGTGTTTAAAAATAGAAAATTTTCAGTTTTTGACCCCTTACAGCTCCTAAACGGGGGGTGATACAAAAAAATGACTTATACTTATTTTCAAAGATCTAACTTCTGTCAAAATTTCAAGTTTCCAACTTAAACTGTTTAGAAGATAGAAGGGTTAAAGGATTTTGCAAAATTTGAGTTTCGCATAACGGTAAATTAAGGCACCGTATGCCACAAATATATATTTATTGTATATATACTTTTAAAGCTAATAAAAGTAGTAATCGTTTGGCGTTTTCAAAATGAAAATATACCTTATATAACTTGTGCTATAACAATTTAAATATAGAGCTTTTTTGAACTTTTGGGGAGCTGTAGTTCCGTAACGGGTGGGGCTACAAAAAAAAGTTATTCAAAATAAAATTAATATTTTTGTGAGATCTATCAGCAGTTAAAATTTCATAGCTCTATTTCAAAAAAAAATGTGGGGATCCGATCCTATCGTACGGGTATAAAAAATATTGATAAATCCAAAGGAATTAAACTATATATTTTATATCAAAACTAGATAAATCCGAGAATCCCTAGTCTGATAATCTAGAAATAACATTGGTAATTAATTCTGGTATCTTAGTAATCAAGAAATAATATTGGTTTTTCGTCACTTAACTTTTTAATGATATAAAAAAAATTTCTTTCTGTTCTAATATATTTTTTATTTAACTTAAAAATGATTTTTGTGAACATAAATATGAACAGGAAATTACACAGCTTTTCCTTTTCAGGCATGGCTGTAAATGTCGTAAGGAGGAATAATTCTTACGACGTGTGTGGGATTCGAACCCACACTCCCTTGGTGTTTACAGCGTATTTTATACGCTCTTACCCAATAATTTTAGCCACCGAGGTCCCTCTAAGAAAATTAAAGAAAAAACAGTTGAAAGAAATTTTGATAAACTTTTTTCTAGTAAAAATAAGTAAAAATAAGTATAAAATAATGTAAAAATAAGTATAAAATAAAAAGACAAAAAAAAAAAATACACCAGTCTGGCTTAGCTATAGTAGAATGTAGAATAAAATAATAATAATAATATTTTATAATAATAACTGAGAAAACTAATAATAATTTTTAAATTAACCTAAAATTTCATTGAAAACATAATTTTCTATTACTTGTGGTGATATTACAATAAAACTACTAAAAGATTTAACTCTCAAAAGTGCAACATATAATTTGCCCTGACTAAAAACTGACTTGTAAAGGTTAAGACAAATTTTATGAAAAGTTTGGCCTTGAGGTTTGTTAATTATCATTGTATATGCTAAACGGATAGGAAATTGTTTTCTTTTAAAAATAAAAGGCTGTTTGAATCCGATGGAATTAAAGCAATACGTGGAATAAAAATGGTTTCGGCTATGTAAAAGTATTGATTGTCCGAGTTTCGTTATAATGATTTTGTATTCGATTAATCAAAATTCGTTATTGGGCTACCAATGTTATGTTCATTTATGTCTACAAAACCCCGACTGTTGGGGTTTGAAATGGAAACGTTTAATTTTCTCTTTGTAGTTTGTTTATTTTTTCTTAAACACTCTTCTCGTTGAAGGAGAGCCTAATTTGCTATTCTTCGCGAGAATCTTTCGGAAAACGAATTAACTCTGCGCGTTCTTTCTTCTCGAGTTTCAGTAAAACTCCTATCTCTATAATATTGACTATGATTTATAATGAATTATATTTATTTTGAATAAAATATAAAGATTTTTCTTATAAATACCAAGAACTATTAAAAATATTAGAAAATTAAAATTGGTGACTAAATATTATGTACATAAGTGAATCAACAAAAAAAAATTTTTGTGATGTTCCTAAAAAAATAAAATTGAGGTGAAAAAATATGAGTTTTTCGGGATTTTAATTTTCGCGATTTTGATATTTCGGGATTTTGTAATTTCGTGATTTTGAATTCGGGATTTTGATTTTCAAAATTTTGTTTTTGGAATTACGCACCCAACCCTATAAATTTTTTTTATTCTTTTTTTTGCTTATGTGCACATTAGTGTTTGCTTTGAAAAATATTATTGTTGCAAACATTTACAGCTTTTATATAATATATCTTGTTTTTTTTCTTTAACGCTCTTCTCGTTGAAGGAGAGCTTCATTCGTAATTCTTCGTGAGGCTGTTTTAAATTAAGGCTGTTTAATGTTTTTCTATTTCATTTAATAAGAATATAAAAAAATGTTTATACTATACCTAGTATTTTGATTTTCCTTCTAAATTTTGTTTATGAAAATTTTTTTTTAGGTTTTATTTCATTATATTATTACAGAAATAAAAACTTAATTAAAAGAATGTTTTTAATAAAAAATTACAAGGAAATATTTTTTTATAAATATTAATTAGGTAAAAATAACTATTTTACATGTGAGTTTTGTGTAGCCAAAAACTTCATTTTAAGATATTAGTTACATACGACAATTGCAAATTTTTTGTTTTGCAGAAGAGATATGGAAATACGACAACTGCTTTTTTAACATTTTTATAAATATCTAGAAAATTAAAATTCGATGGGCCATTCACGACTTGAATATAAAAACTAGTTTTCAAAACATCATCCTCACAAAGTTTGGTTAAAATTTGACGTGCCGTTTTCGAGAAATTTAACTTTGAACTTTCATACCTAATTTCTCTAATTTGTATTTAGCTACATACAACAAACGTTTTCTCATGCGACCATATATACATTCATACAAACGTCAAACATATTAATTCAATATCATAAATTATTCCGCTATTATAAAAGCAAAGATGCCTGAATTATTATTGTTATCTATATGTATAACCAAA
This sequence comes from Poecilobothrus nobilitatus, assembly GCA_947095535.1. NCBI lineage: Eukaryota > Metazoa > Arthropoda > Insecta > Diptera > Dolichopodidae > Poecilobothrus > Poecilobothrus nobilitatus. The sequence continues at coordinate 2,506 of CAMUPU010000035.1, read as the reverse complement.
GATTAATCAAAATATAAAAAACAAGATAGAATTTCAATTTACTTCTAACCTGTCTGTTCCATTCAATTTTAAATTAGGTACCTAGGTAGACATAAGTGATAATTTTCATAAATGATAAGTGTTTAATTTTCAAATGAAAGCGACTAAGCCAGACAAACAGGTAGGTGTACTTAAAAAAATCCCGAAAAACATTAAATGCATATTATTGATGTCATAAAATATTTTTAAACATCTAATATTAACCATATAAACATTTTAATATTTTTAATGAATTAACAAATATGTACCTATGTATGTATTTTTTTTCAAAAGCAAATCATTTTCTTTTTCGACCATGTACGATTTTTTTTCTTCGATTATTTTTATTTGATTAGCTATTTAAAAAAATCAGCTGTCCCCACCACAGGACCGACCGCTATTATACGAAAAGTATACAGCCAAAATATTCATTAGTAGATTTTTTACATAATAATTTATATCAAAACAAAATAACTGCTAATAATGTAGCATCATTTTTTTTCTTCAATAACATTATAATCAAGCAATCAAATCGTAAAAAATATATGTATGTAAGTACATTCATTCATACATCCATTTACATTTACAATTGTTTATATGTACATCCATGCTTTTTTTGTTATTAAAAAATAATAAAAACTGTAAAAAAATACAAAACAAACATACGACTAATATTGAATCTGCTAAGAAAAATTTTACAGTTTGAATTTTGTGTCATCAACAAGAGAATAATATGCATTACATCTTATATAAATATTTAGAGATAAAAACAAAAAAAATGTGCTCATATAAGTTCATATGGCGTGTTATATGTATGAAATTTGGACTTGAAAAAAAATTAAAAAAACCTTAAAGTTTGTCGAATCAAAAAATGTTATATGGCAAAGTTGTTGCTCTTTACTTGTGTAACAATTTCGTCTTAATAATTTTTCTCATAATATTTTTCTGTTACGAAGTATTCGTAAAAAACTTAAAAATGACACTAGTAAACCACTACTTCCGGTTGTTCGATTTGCTCCGAAAAGCTTATCAATCCGAGATATTTACATTAAAACTTTAAATATGAAAATTCAAAAAATTCCCCTCAATTGTTTAGGCTGTACACGAGCCCACAGACATACACACACACACACATACATCACGCTAAAAAAATTTTGCAGCCTTCTACGCACCGGAGTAAAGCATTTTTGCTAGTTAATTTGTTGAGCCGCAACCGCAAATGAATTGCACTTATATACGTTTCTGGTAAAAAAAATTAAGCCACAACCGAAAATGTACACCTGTTTTTTAACTGAAATGTAGCGAGAATGTAAAAAAAAAACCTGGTTACCTGAAGAATAACAAAAGCTTTTTTTGGCTATTATTTCACTAAAATTGGTTAAGTAGTTTTTTTCAAATCTGTACTGAAAATTTTGTATTGAGGAAAAGAATCCAATTAAATACATATATAGATTATATTATAGTATACATATTAATATTTCAATGTTTATATTTGAAACAATATAAACGAAAGTCTATAGGACAAAACGGTTCGAACAACTCATCAATGACAGCTGTAAGCAGATCCCATATTCAAAATAATTCATCAATAATGGATACATTACATAAAATTTTACAAAAACAAACTACGGAAGATAAAACCTTGATGAACTACAAATTGAGGTTAGAGAATTCAGAGAAACGTTAGATTTTCTAGATGATAATATACAGCTTCAAAACGACAAAACTCATCTGAAAAATGAAATTGAGATTATTAATGCTGAAATACAGTTAATGAAGCAAAAAAAATTTGCAAAAATTCTGATAGTATCTGGTTGGAAGTATTCCGGAAGTCAATCCAATAGATTCTCTAACCGAAATTGCTGATAAATGGTGCAGTGTTATAAATACCGCATCCAATTCGTAATGGACTGAGAGGTCTCGGATTTAATCCGCGGCTGGGTAGCATATAATTAATATTCAATATTTCAAATATTTCAATTTTTCAATACTCATTTTCATACTCATTTAATACATCATAATTTAAAAATATCTAAAAATAAAAATAATAATTAGTAACATATAATATAAAGAATAATAGCTATAATCATGTTCCTGTAATACTCCTTAACTCCATAACCAATATAAATATACTAAATAAATATTCGATAGCACCGCATCTGCTCTTGTCAAAATGACATCATTTACAAGTCACATGACATATATAGCCAAGGTAAGGTTATATCGTAACGCAACACACGCAGACGACATCTTGCGGGAAAATTTGGCGGAACAGTAGCCAATATTTACATCGTTCTTCATGGATTTGTCATCAACATATCGTTCGCCCTCAACATCTGGCGGAGAAAAAATTGAAACATGGTGACGTCTCTTCTACTAGACGATAGATGGGCACGATAGGGCATCTAAAAGTAGAATAACTGCGGCAGACCAATCACTTGCCTAGTGAAAATACACGATTCTTGTAACAGAAACAACGCCTCGGATA
>CAMUPU010000034.1:0-36681 GCA_947095535.1 Poecilobothrus nobilitatus | reverse complement strand
CAATTGAAACCAGTTTTTCAGATGAAAATAATTGCTGTACAAGAGCATACAGTACACTTTTTTCGGGAACTGGAATTTGCCATAATGATAAAGGTCATCAGATAACAAAAACCATGTTTAGTAATGGGTTTTTCATTCTAGCTTTTGATTTAACTCCAGATTCATCAGGAAATGAAGTGTGTCAAGGTCTACTAAATCAAGGTACAGTTAGAATTGAGGCAAGACTATCAAAACCACTTACATCTACACTGACTGCTATTGTTTATGGAGAATTTGATGCAAGTTTACAAATTGATAAAAACCGAAATATATTCTCAAACCTATAAATAGCATATATAAAAGTAAATTTGAATATTTGACAAAATGTCACTGTCTTGTGCACTTCTGGATGTAACATTTTGTAGTGATGATAATAATACCTTGTTTGCGAAAGATATTTGTATAGTTGGTTTTAAAGAACCTTGTAAAAAGTTTGTAAAAGAGCTCAAGTATAAATTTCCAACTAGGGATTTTATAAATGATAATTTTGATAATTACTCTTTTGGAACTGTGTACAACGATAAAATAAATAAAGAGCTCTGTCAAATACTAGAAAAATTTGATGTTATTATAACAAATAAAAAAATCAAAAAAGAGTTTTTATCTAATTATATTAAAGAAACAACTAAAGTATATGACTTGAATCAATTTGATTGATGAATACCCTAGAGATAAGTGACGTATTAAGATGTAACAAACACACACGTAAATTTTTTAAAGGAGTTTTTGCTCTGGATCAACTCCCCAGAATAATTGAAAAACAAACTTTTTTAATTGTAAACACTGATAAATCAAAAGATCCGGGAACACATTGGTTAGCTATTTTTAAGCCAAAGAATGGCTGTGTTGAATATTTTGATTCGTTTGGTAGAAAACCAGATAAATTTGAAATTTTAAGTTACTTAAAAAATCAATGTATAATTTTTAATAAGAAACAGTTACAAAGTAACTATTCAGATGTTTGTGGCAATATTGTTGTGTTTATACATGGTATAGATGTTGCGGATATAGTATGAACGCTTTTTTAAAACAATTTAATAAAGAAAATCATATAGAAAATGACAAAAATATAATAAATACTTTTCACCATATATTTGAAAATTATAATATTTCTCAATCATGTCTTCCTAAGAGATATAACATTTAATAATAAACTTTAGTGTAATTAAAATAATGGAAGAGCAAAGTCCTAGCATTAATTTGTTGCTGAGTTATACATACTTTCTCAACAGAAGTCACACATTAAAAATAGTTGTCGGATTTGACACAGATTTTTTTGAAGTTGCAAGTGTTTTTCATTGGATTGGAATGAAACCAATTATTTTAAAATATCATGAATGGTGTAAATTTTATGACCTATTTCATAAAAAATTTTCCAAGCAGTCAATTAAAAATTCAAAATTATGTTTACAAAGTGGATTAAAATCTACAGTAGGACAGAATCTTAGCATTAACAAAGAGGAAGCTGACGAGTTTTACAGTTTGATTGATTTCCTACATGCAGTAGTTGCATATAATAAAACTGCAAAGCCAAATGTAAAGGAATATGTTAAAAAATACATAAAGACCAGTGAAGAAAAGAATGTTGCAAAGTTGAAAGAAGAGATTTATATTCCGGTTCAAAAATTTAATATACGATGTAATTTTTCTCGACTCTTTTATGAAATACCTGTATTTTTACAAAAAAAAAAAAGAAAAAGATATTAAATAAAACAATTTTGTAACTATATAATTTGTTATTTATTTCATTATTTATAAATTAGGTATAATTTGTTATTTTATAAGTTTGGTATAATTTCTAAATAATCTGGATCTCCTTCTTCATCACTGATATCCCATTAAAAATCATGCCAAGATCTAAAATAGTAAAAGAAATTCATATAGATCTGTAAAGAAAAGAATGTTACAAGGTTAAAAGTAGAGATTTTTATTCTAGTTCAAAAATTTAATGTATGATGTAATTTTTCTCGGCTCTTTTATGAAATACCTGTGTTTTTACGAAAAAAATTAAATAAATCCATTTTATAACTGCATATACATATTAACATTAAGTACATTTAAACATGAATCTGAAAAATAAAGCAACTAAATAAAAGAAATTTATACCTTTTTTGAAATTTTTATTTATTTATGAATAATAAAAACTTATATAACTATAAACCAATTTACATCTTTTATTGGTAATTTGCATATATTTTACCAAACGACTCAGATATATCTATAATATTTAAATTTAAATTTTTATCTTTATATACAAAATGTTCTTTTTCTTTTATTTCTTTTACAAAATCTAAATTCTCAAAAATATCAGAATATTTTTGAGGTACAAATATAATTAAATTGCGGGTCTCAAAGACCCACTTAAGACCATAAATGGTCTTTATTTGCTTAACATTTATTATATGATATACAGCATCTTGCTCCATATCTTTAGTTTTTAGGAAACTTTTTCTAGTTTCCACATTTTTGTTATTAAAAGCTTCTTTGAAGCTTTTTTTTGTTGGTGGTTCTTCTTCTTGAAGAAGAATGATTTCTTCTTGTTGTTGTTGTTGAAATTGTTGATGTTGTTGCTGTTGTGGTTGTTGTTGTTGTTGTTGATGATGATGATGATGATGTTGTTGTTGATGAAGTGGCTGCGATTCCTGTTGAGTTCTTATTCTTTTCCGTTTAATTGGGGCTAACTCCTGTGTTGGCTCTATTTGCTGAGCGTAGGCGAAAATTTCTGCTGTGTTTTCCATTTTTGCTTCCTTTTTTCTGTATTATTATTATGTTGAGCTCTGTCTTTGAATTGACATATCTTAAGAAAAATTCCACTTTATTTATACTAAATTTTTCTTCTAAAAAATTGTATTATCAATGTTTAGAAATCAAAATCCTTAAGAAAACTAATTAAAAACAAAAAGTTGTAAAGTAAGTTGTTTATTAATGTAATAAATTCTAATTGATAATAATAAAACTATAATTTTTTTATATAACATTTTTCGCAACATTGTTGCATTTAACAGTGTTCTAAATTTAAGAAAACTCTTCTACATAAATTCCAATTATACTTTTTTATGAAAGAATATTATTTTTTATTTACCTATTCCTAAATTATTTATTTTTATTAGTAAATATTTTTCTATTTTTATTTTTTCTATTAACATTTTTGCAACATTGTTGCATTTAACAGTGTTCTAAAGTTAAGAAAAAATCTTTTACATAAATTCTAATTATACTTTTTTATGAAAGAATATTATTTTTTTATTTACCTATTCCTAAATTATTTATTTTTATTAGTAAATATTTTTCCATTTTTATTTTTTCTATTAACATTTTTGCAACATTGTTGCATTTAACAGTGTTCTAAAGTTAAGAAAAAATCTTTTACATAAATTCTAATTATACTTTTTTATGAAAGAATATTATTTTTTTATTTACCTATTCCTAAATTATTTATTTTTATTAGTAAATATTTTTCTATTTTTATTTTTTCTATTACCATTTTTACAACATTTTTACAACATTGTTGCATTTAATAGTGCTCTAAAGTTAAGAACAAATTTTCTACATAAATTCTTATTACACTTTTTATGAAAGAATATCATATTTACTTATCCATTGATTATGACTATTATCAAAACCTAAATATTTCACATATACTTTATTGCCTTTTCGTTGTAAAATTTTTTCAATTAAATAAGCATTGGGGTCTTTGACACTAGTCAGTTCCTGTTCATAGAAGCCACCACGAACTAATTTATTTTTATAATCTTTTAAACTATATGTAATCGGGTCTGTCTTGTTTTTGAAAGCTATTTTAAAAACTTCAGTTGAATAGTTAGGTTCATATCCTTTTTGAAAAGTACCTTTAGACCTTGCAATTCTAACAAAATCACCAACATTAAATTTTCCCTTATTAAATATTTTAGGGTAATTATAAATTGAACGAAGAATTTGTTTTTCATTTTGTGATGTAACTTGGTTTGGTTTTAACTTAATTGTACTATGTTTTGTGTTATTATATTTTTCAATTAGTTTTGGTAAAAATTCTATCCATTTAAAATTTCCTTGTAAACTAAACTGTTTCCACATAATTGATTTTAATGTTCTGTTAAACCTTTCACAAACACTAGCCTTCATTTCTGAATAAGTATGGTAATGATTTATTTCATAGCTTTTCATTAAATTTTGGAATTTTTTGTTGAAAAATTCTTTTCCCTGGTCAGAATGAATATTTTTTGGAGACTTCCCCTCCCTTTTAAAAATCTTTTCCATACTTTTAACTACGTCATCTGCTGCCTTTGATTTAACTTTTTCGGCATATGCATATTTTGAAAATATATCGATAACAGTTAAGAGAAACTTGTATCCATTATTTACTTTTTGATAGGCCGACATATCTACAAGATCAATTTCCCATGTATCATTTAACCCTCTTTGAGATATTTTTCGTCTCCGAAATCTACGTCTAACTGGACGATGAATTTCAGATACTATTTGTGCTTTTGACATTATTATTGAAGAGTTAAACTGCAAATGTGAATTTGAATAAAATCAGTAAATATATATATATATATATATATATATATATATATATATATATACTGATATATATATATGTAAATAATTTTTTGGCTATATTCTGAAAATTAAAAACGGTAAAATTAAAAGATTTTGTTTAATGCTGTAATTTAATAGTTTAATACAAAATTGTTACAATATACATATTAACAATAATTTTTTAAATTTTTTTCTTTTTGAAGCCATAAGGAACTGAAGTATAATCATCTGCAAAAACTCGTTTTCTGGAATTTATTCGATATGACTTTATTTCAGGAACAGTGATGACTCTGTGATTGTATGTTCGGCGAATACTAGGAAATGTTATATTTATTTGTTGAAAGTTGTTTAATTTTTTAACTAATTGTTTCATAGAGCCAAAATTTATTTCTTGTGAAGCGTTGTAATTTAAACGAATACCTTTCACTTTGCAAACAGTTTTTTCGCATTTGGAGTTGGTACTATATATTTTGTATGCATAGTTCTTTGCACCACCACTAACAAATTCTGTAATATAGCTTCCAATTCCATATTCTTCAAGCTCATCTGTCATATCTCCTATGAAAACTCCAGTTGGAGGGTTATATTCTCCTTCACGTGCTACATATATTATTGAATCTGTATCGTAATACAAAACTCGTTCTTTTAAATTGTCTAAGTAAGAATACAATTTTAAACGAGCTTGTGTGGTAGTGTAAGCAGCTATGCAAACGTTAACTGTTGATAATGATTCAGCTGTTTCTTCTTTGTATTCCCAATTTACCAAAACTGTTTTTTCGTTTATTGGAGTTATTTGATTTACATTCTTCGAAGGATCAGTAAGAATAGTAAATAATTCATAAGGCTCATTTATTATTTCAGTTTTTGATTGATTTTCTCTCTGTCCAAATTTACCCCAGAAAGAGTTTAACATTAACTTAGCTAATGATCTAAGTCCAGGATTTTTTTCTATATCGTTAAACTGTAAATTTATGCCTTCTACTTTCGAAAATTTTTCTAAATATTTGCACTTTTCCTTTGGTGTTTTGCAAAAGCTAGGCCAGCCAGAAGCTTCTTGTTTAATTTTAAGGAACTTGTTCATCATTTCTGTAAAAATTCCTTGTTGTGATGTAAGGGGATTAAATTGTTTAACAGTATACTCCCATACCTCGTATATTTCCACAATTTTGTATCCCTGTTTAACAGCTTCTCTTACTTCATCTATAACCCACGTTCCTAAAATTGACCTACTACGATTGTCATGCGAGCAGTCATCATTATTCATTTCGAAACTACATGTTTGACAGCAGGAAAACATTAGCTTATTATTTTGATTTATAGGCAAAACCGGGTGATAGAGTTTTTCTGGGGGAAGTATCAATGCCTTTATTAATCCTTCAGTATCATTTAAATTTAATTTATTGCATTCAATTTTTCCAACATGAACTTTTGGATGACCCACTGGGAATTTTCCATATTTACACACCCAAGGATATAGTGAGCATATATCTTTATTTTTTCACCAGGCGCACATTTATAATATGTTCTTGTGTTTCCTGTTCTACCGCCATAAAACGCATCACGTGGTTTTAGTGGTATCAAACTTTCGTTCTCCAATTTTGCGAAAAATTCTATGTATTCTTTTGATCTCATTTCGTTTCGAAATTCACACTCCCACTTTTCAATTACTTGATAACCTATAGAGCGTAATTTATTGGCTTTGGATAATGTAGCCTCATAACGTGTTTCATATTTTTTATTATTATTATTTTTGAAACATTTTGGATGGCCATGGTAATAACAGCCATAAAACTCAAATATTTGTTTTGTGTCTGTGCAATATCCGTCAACACGAAGACCAAAAATTACTTTTTCCTTTCCGTTACCACTATGCTGAATTTTTATTTTTCTTCGTTTTTCTTCCCACATTAACCATTTTATGGCAATGATTGACTGGTTTTTTGATAAGCGATATCCTTGTTTAGGTATAAGTCCAATTGTATACGGTTTTAAAAAATTCCTTCTAAAAACCAAATTACACGCTGATGCAATTGTAGTGGCCTCTAAAAATGGCTCAACCTTACATTCTTCCAAAAATAGCTGTCTGAATTTAATACAGGCTGCTGTCAAAATTTTTACGTCATTCATACAATATTCTACAAGTTCCTTTTGGAGGTTAAAAGACTTGTTTTTATTTTCTTCATACCATTCTTTCAATTGTTTTCTTTCTGATGCACTCATTGAATTATAACAGTAATATTTCCGATCGGGTAACTTTCCATTATATTTTATATTATTTTTACGATTAAACATATGAGGAAAATATCCTTTTTTTAAATTTATATCTAAATCAAATGCCTTCGGTAAACTAGATAACGGCATTGGAAAATAGTTTAGTGAATCAATAAATTTCACGTTATCTAACAGCATTAAAATTATCTTTGTTCCCCTCATAATTAGTTTTGGTTTGATGATGGTTTTCTCTAAGATATAGTTTAATAAAACTGATTATCAAATGCTTGTCCGTTATGTGCAATAACTACAACTTTATGAAATATCTTTCTTTGGTTGAGTATATATTCTAAGAACATTTGTATTGGATTTTGTTTCAACACATGTTCTCGAAGTCCACAAAAATTGCATCTTTCAACATTAGACAATATACAATGCGTGCAACGTTGTTCAAAAATACATAAATCAGGCTGATGTTCAATTATATCCCCTATTACAACACCTTCATGAAGTTTCTCCCCGATGATATCATCTTGAGTTGTTTCGAGATCGTAGAAAATATATAATATATTTTTAAGTTCAGCTAATTCTTTACACGGTGTAATAAAGCATTGGTGGTCTGAAGCTACATTTATATTACAGTTTTCACACAAATGTCCATAGCATATATGATTTACATCGGTTCTGTATACTTTAAAGCATTTTGTACAGGAATTTATAAGAGTACAAATAGATTTTTTATTTGTAGATGATGTTGCTTTATGATTATCAAAACAAGTTTGACCTTTAAAACTTCGATTGCATACATCACATTTAATATTTGGAAAATTTACGTCACATGCTGGAGATGATTTACAAAAGAAACACGACTGTTTACATCTGTGAGACAATCTATTGTTATACGGAACATTACATGTTTGGCAAAAGTAATCACAACTAAATGCTGCTGTTAATGATGTAATTACATTGAAGTGACCTTCATCGTATATCAAATTCAATCTTTTTTCCTTATCTTCTTCACCTTGAAAAATAATTGATTTTCCTTTTCCTCTGAAATCAAAAACTACAATTTGATATTTAGAGAGGTACAGTTGAAATTTTTTGAGCTCACTGATACTAGCTCCTTTTGCTGGGATGCTTACATTTGAATTTCTTATTAGTTGTAATACTGCTTTCAACTGAAGTTGACCTGTGTCTTTTCGCATTTTACAGTAGTCAACTGATTTTTCTATGAATGAGATAGCAACAACTAAAGCACGTGGTAAGCATAAATTATCTTTGTTTTTGATTGAAATTATGCCTCTTCTTTTATTACATTCTTCTTCAAAATTGTTGTATCTTTTTCCTCTTCCACTTCCTGCTGGAAGTCGTATATATGTAACATTTATACAGAACGTATCTGTAGATAATCCTTCGGAGTTGCTTTGAAAAATGTTTGAAATAACTTCCCAAATTTCCGAAATGTCAAGATCTTTTGCTTCTTTAAAATTGATCCAGGCTGGACCACGTTCATGAAAACTTTGGCATCCAAAGGTGTCACATTTTGTCAGTAGGATCAACATTTTCAAGTAAATTGCTGAATAATTCTTCAATACCGGTTTTAATCCAATCTATTGGATCTTTGTTGTCTGGTACTGCATTTATTATAAACTCCAATTTTTTTCCAAAAATGTTGAATCGTTTTACATTCACTGATTTTATTGATTTTATTGTGAATTTTTCTGTATTCATTTTAATTTCTTTTTTTTAATTTCCGATTTTTATTTTATTAAGACAACCAATCGCGAACGATTCTAATCCTAGAATTTTCACTCTATTAACAATTTTTTAACTTTTTACACAATTTATACATAATGTCTTGCTTGTTACTTTAAAAAAAGCAATTACTCTTATAGCAATTAACTTATTTTGAATCGCTTTTATTCCTTTCATAACAATAAAATCTTATACGGTGATACTAAGAATTTTTTTCTTTCATCTTCTTTAAATACTTCATAGAAAAAAGATAACAAGAAGAAATAAAAGCATCTCAAAATTGCATCAATTTTGTCAAGGTTGAATCTTTATGTAACATTTAAAAACCAGTTTGCACTTTTTCTTTTAATTTTTTTAAAATTAGTTTTAAAATTTTAAAGAAACGTAGTTACACATCTTTTTGTTCTGTTTTCATTTTTCTCTTTAAATTTTATAAAGTATTTTTTCTTATTCTTTTCATATATGCCTATTACTTAAGCTAAGTATACATCAACAAGAAGTATACCTGTACCACGTTAGATATTTTTGATTTCTTGTTGTTTTCTTTTTATTCATATTTTTTTCTTGAACACAGAATAAATCTGTTTTATTTTTATATTCTTGTTTTCAAAATAGGTGACAAATACAATTAACCTGACTTGATTTTTTTTCTTTTTTTATTCATCACAGATTAGGCAACATACAATGCACTTAAGCAACATGTTAGTCGTTAAGTTCTTTTCATTCATATTTTTTTTTGAACATTCTTACAAACAAAAAATATCTTACATGACACACCGACAATAATCATTAGTTTTTTTCTTTTAACTTCTTTAAATAGTTAAAGTAGAAAAAAAAAAAAAACAAAAAAACAACACAAATAGTTAGGTACATCTAAAAACGCATAATTTTTTTTCAATGGTTTGATCTGGTTTGATCATTATGTAGACATAAAAACAGATTTGCACTTTTTCTTTATGAATTTTAAAGATGCGTTGTACCTTTTTAAATTGTTCTATCTTGTACGTTTAAACTTTTTTTTGTTTTTTTCCTTATAGTAAATAGTAATAGTAATAATAATAATATTTATAATAATAATAATATTTATAATAATAATAATAATAGCAATAGTAATAATAATAATATTTATAATAATAATAATAGTAATAGTAATAATAATATTTATAATAATAATAATAGCTGCTACAGTGGAGCTATCTTTGGTTATAACATGCAAGTAAGGTGTTATATACTGCTGCACGTTGTAATCCACTGATGGCGATGACTCTGTAGTAAAATAATAATAATATTAATAAGAGTACTAATACCAATAATAATAGCCGCTACAGTGACAATGGGGGTTGCCTTCAATAATTACCTCATGTAGTAAGGTGTTATTTACTACTACATGTTGTAACTGTTGTACAAATACTGGCGCTAAGAAAATTCGAAAGACATTCTGAAAAAGTATGTTAAAAAGAAGATATCAGAGTTTAAAGTAAAAAACAGTAAAATAAAATATATTCTGAAAAGTAAATAATTTAATTCGCAATTATTTATCTGTTTTCCTTTTTTAATAATAACACTTTAAGTTTACTTTATCTATTCCGTTTTTTTTTTTTTTTATATTGTTTTATAATCTAAAATTCTTACAATAATTATACTATCAATAATAATACAATTTAAAGGTATCCTATTTTAAATTAAAGTTATGCTACAGACCCTAGCCGTAGTTGTCTGGTCCAATAATTTCTTATGAAAGTAATTTATTTTAATTTTACATTTTATTTTTCACTGATTCTTATTGTAATAGAATTATTTCTCTTAATTCTATATTTTTTAATTTAATTAAAGAAAATATTATACTATTAAACTATGCTAGTAAACAATGGAAACAAGTTCTAATATTTATTACTAAAAATATTTTTTTATTTATAAATTCATTTGATAACCTACTAATTTTCTAACATAATCTACCTTAGTTTTCTAATTTATTTTTTTTTTTTAAATATTTTGTAATCCAATTTCATATTATTTCAAAAAATTTTTTGAAAATTTAATTAATATTATATATTAGGTTTTTGATTTAATTATTTATTGAAATCTCATGCCTCTTTATTTTTCGTTTAAAAGATACGATATTATTTAAGTTTTTCAATTCAGTTAGCAATTCGTTATACATCTTCAAACAGTTATATAAACAATTATTTTTTTGATTGTTTGTTCGAAATAAAGTTAGATAAAAGTTACACTTATTTCTAGCATTATAATTATGTATATCTATCATTCTATCCAAAATAAAGTGATGCTTTATGTAGTTATTAATAATTTTGAAAGCTGATATAGTATTTATAGATACATATATTTGAGAGGCTCATATATTTATGATCATATAGCATGTTTGTTGGATGCATGTCCGGATAGTAGTGAATTATTTTAATTGCTTTTTTATGCATGATATTTAATTTATTTAGAGAAAATTGTAAAGCTTTGCTCCAAATAGGGTTGAGATATGTTATATTTGATAAAATGTAAGAAGTATATATAGTGTACAAAGTACGTTTATTGAAATATTTACTAAGTCTTCGTAAAATGAAGATGTAGGGGTATATTTTTTTAGTTATAGAATCGATTTGTTCACACCATTTCATCTTACTGTCTACAATCAAGCCTAAATAATTGAAAGATTTGACCACTTCAATTTTTTCATTATTGAAATAGAAATGAAATGTTCGAAAATTTTTTGTTATCAAAGATAAGTATTTTTGTTTTTTTAATGTTTAATAATAGATGGTGTTTTTGGAGCCACTCTTCTATAATTTTCAGATCATTATTAATATTTTTTATTAAATCTAACTTGTTATTACTTACAAGAGCACTTCAGAACAGCATCATCTGCATAAAGCTGAATGCTACCTTTTATATTTAAAAACGAAATATCGTTGACATAAATTTTAAATAAGTCAAGTCCCAGAATCGAACCTTACGGAACACCCACTTTATTTGTTTTTGGTTGACTTAGGACTTCATTAATACGCACCATTTGTTCCCTATTACTCAAATAAGATTTGAAGAACGCTAAATAGTTGGAGTCGAAGTTCATTTTTCCGATTTTATAAAAAAGAATATCATGGTTGACACAGTCAAAAGCTTTATGGAAATCTAAAAAAACGCATGCTACATAATTACCTTCATCGATATCTTTAGTTATAAAATGTGTCATGTTAAGACAAGCTGCTGTTGTGTTTGAACTCTTTTCGAAACCATTTTATTCCTTATGTAAGTAATTATTATTTGTTAAAAATGTATTTAATCTCTGTTTAATAATAGTTTCAAAAATTTTTGAAAAAGATTTTAATATTGATATAGGTCTATAATTAGATTTATTTGCTGCATCTCCTTTTTTAAAAATGGGAGTAACTACAGCAGTTTTCAGTGAATCTGGAAAAATACCAGTTTCCAAGGATGTATAATAAATTTAACTAATGCAGGTGAAAACTTATTAAAATATTTTTTTATAAATTTAGCTGAAATGTTATCGAAACCAGTTGCAGCCGCAGGTTTCAAGGTATTAATTGCTAATTTAACTTTTTGTAAGTTTGTAGGGGATAAATTGAAATTGTAGTTAAAGACTCTAACAAATTTGTTCATGTACAGATAATCAATATGACATCAGAGTGACAGTTAAATTCTTCTGTTACATTAATGAAGTATTCATTTATACATTGAGCGATTTCTGTATCATTAGTTAAATTCGTACTATTGTGCTTAATGACTTTGATGCTTGGATTATTAACATTTTTATTAAGCATAACGTTTTTGAATATATTCCAAAGCTTTTTTCCATTACTACGATTTTTAGTTATTTCTTCGGAATAAAATTTGGTTTTTGCCTGTAGGATTAGACGTTTAACTTCTGTTTTTGCATCATGGTATAATTTTTCTACGTGCGGATCATTGTGATATTTTTTCCGAAATTTAAAATATGAATCTCGAATTTTCATTTTAAAAAGAATTTCGTCAGTCATCCACTCGTGTTTTTTTTTTTTTTGGGATTATTTTTTTTGTATTATTGATGATTAAGCTACTAAATTCATTCACAATGTCATTGAAATTGGCTTAAGAATTAAGTTATTCCAAATAAAGTCCTTTTCTGCATTTTCATAATCCAATATTATTTTGTGATTTGTAGGATATTCTAAGGGAGACCGTAATCTCATGCTTAAAGACAAAGATTGATGATCTGATATAGAAGTGTCTACAATGTGCAATAAGTATTCTTTTTTTTCTATGTCAGTGATGAAATGATCTATAATTGTTCTAGTTGTCCTCACTATTCTTGTGGAATATTCTACATACATTTTATTATATATAATTAAGCCATTACTAAGTAACATATTACTATAGTCTCTAATTTCATTACTATTGACGTTTAGAAGATTTATATTGAAATCACCCATAATTATCGAGTTTTTAAGTCTAGTAGTATACTCATCTAGCTTGTTGAGAAAATCAACTATTGAAGTTTGATGAGATCGGTAAACCGATAATACATTTATATTTAGTTTTAACAGTTTTACTGCTAAAAAATTGGATTTATTAAATTCTTCCTTTACTGATATTATCACTTACAAAAATTACAACTCCCCTGTAAGGACTTTCTCTATTTGAAAAATATACAGTATAGTTCGGAATATTGTAGAATGGATTTTCACTTTTATTGAGCCATATTTCAGTTAAAATAATGCAGTGTATAGGGAATTTATACGAGTTTATTAGAAATTCTAAAGAGCAAAGTTAATTTCGCAAACTTTGTATGTTCAAATATAAAAAGTTTAAATTATTTTTATATGTTAAACGTGCCAAACGGTTGTCCACCTCTGTGAAGTAATTTACGATATTTTTATTCAAGTCAATAATACTTGTATTTTCATCATCCATTTGCATCATATAAGAGTGAAAGGGACAACTATATTTTGCGGAATCGGTAATAAATTTACTAATGGTAAAGCTTTGACTTTAGTGACATGTAATTTATGGTTAGATATAACATTGTTTGTAGCAAATAATTTGTGATAATTTGTGTATTAGTAAATAATTAATAAAAAAATTTTTTAGAAGATAATAATTAAGAATAAATAAATTATTTTTAAGAAAAAAGAAAATATTCAGTTTAATGTAATAAAAAATTATATTTATAGAAATGCAGCAAATTAGAGTTTTAAATTTATTCGATCTTAACTCTATAACATTCAAATTAGAACTCTTTTCTATTTACAGAAATTGTGCAATATTTATACAAAATTTCTTATATTCTAGAACATTACATGTTACTTTACATTACTCTAGATAACTTATTACTAATACAAATATAAAGTTATGTTAATGTAATGTTAATGTTATATTAATTTAATGCTAATGTTACTATTGTTCTTAAAGCTAATATTATTTATTTCACTTACATTTCTATATAGTTCGAGATTATTCCTACTATGTTCTAGGTTATTCCATATTGTTATATTTATTACTTTTTCAGATTGTTCTATTTACAACAATATAAAAATGTTACACGCCTTGAAAAACTGCGTAAGTGAATTTTATTCGATTTTCGTTTTTAATTTAGTTTTATATATGTAATTCAATTTCTTTCTTAGAAACCTTTTTACAACAATTTATTATAATTCAATTAGTTAATTTTTTATCCGAAAGCTTTTATAAATGATATAAAAAAAGCAATGTATTATTTTGACATTTACAGAAATTTATTTCTAAAAAAATAAACAAAGGTATAAGTTCATCTTTAATTATAATAAATTATAAAATTAATTTTTAATATTTTCTATTTTTAATTCATTTCTATTATGGGTCTTAGATAAAATTTCAGATGATGTTGCTGTGATGCTTCAGTTTATTAGATAAGTATAACTTTATTAAAAAGAATAAAGTTCTTTGTGTTTTTTTTATATTTCCTTGTGATTGTGATTCTGGAACATACTCCCGGTCTTGTCATATATCATAATATAGATGCCAAAATAAAGTTGATGTCTCCCATTTGGTTTGATATTTCGTATGAAATAATATATTATAATTTATATATTTATACTTTTATATATTATATATTATTACTGTGTACTAAATGTTATTAGAAATTTTTAGGATATTACATTTGAATTGTAAGTAAATTAATTTATGCTGAATTGTGAAGCTTGCTTGGAGATTTATAATGAAAATTGATTTTTTTTTTTTATGCTGGGTTATGATGGAATTGCCTTTGAATTGCAGATTGTTTACAATATTTGGAATGAACATTGTTAATTGAACTGTAAGTTTTACATATATACGTATATACCTTTTTAGCACATTTCCAAAAACTTTTGAAAAAATTTGCCTATAAATGTGTCTTTCATTCTGTTCGTCCGTTCGTTTGTCCGTCTGTCCGACTGTCCGACTGTCCGACTGTCTGTCTGTCCGTCTGTTTACAAAACTTCTATGGCGTTAAAGATTTACAATTTAAATTAAATTGTATTCGCCCTGATGATGGCCGTGATGCCGAAATATATATAAGCTTTATAATAAATAAATATAATATTTTAAGAATTATTAAAATAAAATGTTAATAAAATTATTTTGTGGACAAAAAGTAAAAATAAAAAACAATTTTTTACTGAATAAATCATTTACTTTGTATGGGAGCGGGTCACAATAATGCACGCTAAAATCAACTTGCGTGGAGGATTGTTTTTGTTTTTTATCTTGCATTACAAAATCTATCTTTCCAAAATCCTGCATTACAAATCCTTTCAAAATATATTTAAAAGAATAGATTGTGGCTTTGTTTTTATGTTAGTATGTATAAACAAATAGTTAAGGCTGATTTTAGAGTTTGATTCAAAAGCAGGTTTGCCGTTTTTTCCTGAATATTTATATATAAGAATATGTGACATTCTGAATTACATGCAAGATTTTGTCGTATTAAATTTTGGAAAAATTTTGTTTTAAAAGATTTTCGAAAGCAAGATTTTGTATGCAAGATTTTGTGGCATTAGATTTGACGTAAAAGATAATTTGGCAAACCCATATTGTATGTTAAGTTGTTTATTATTATTCTTTTTTGTTTAAGGTTGTCTATTATTTTATGGTAGGTTGTCTATTATTTTACGATAGGTCGGTTAAAAGTGGTTATCTGTAATTGGTAGTAAACAAATTTTACTAACAGCTCTTTTATATATGGAATATTTAGTTTTAAGTGTTACAACTCGTATTAATTCATCTATTCCAGAATGCGTATCCATTATTCTTGCCAGTAACCTTTTACATGGTGGTAGATTTTCATCTTTTATCAATACGAAGTTTTTTATTTCCAAATTTTTTGAAGAATATTGCCATTTTGGGCTATGTTGTAGTGTGTGTAAATATTCCGAGTGCCATCTTTTCCAAAATGATTGCACAAGTTGTTCCATAAATTGCCATTTTTTCAAACAATGTTCTTAATTGTCTAATATTGTAGGTTGTGGTACCAATAATAAAGGGGCTCCAATTAAAATATGACCTGGAGTTAAAGCTGTAAGATCTTCTTGTAAGCGATCTTCATCTGTTAACTGTCATAGTGGGCGAGAATTGAGGCATGCTGTTATTGTGACAAGCTCTTCAAACGTTAATTTATTGTTATGTAATATCCTTTTTAAATGGTATTTGGCCGATTTTACGGCTGCTTCCCATGACCCAAAAAAAAAATTACCCTGATATTCTTTGACCTAAGCAAAGCTTTTGATACCATTGATCGAAAAATTTTATTGCATACTCTATTTGAGTGCGGAGTAATGGGAAATGCATACAACTGGTTTAAAAACTACATGAACGATAGAAAACAATATGCTGAATGTCAAAATCTAAAAAGTGAATTATAGAATATTGATTACGGAGTGATACAAGGTAGGGACCAAGGTAGGGATACATTGGGACCAACACTTTTCGCATGTTACATAAATAATTTCGCACAGCTGAAGCTGCACGGTAAACAATTTATATATGCGGATGACTTGGTAATAGTAGCTGAAGAAGATAACTATGAAAAAGTTCAAACTATTATAAACAAAGATTTACAAAAAATTAGCAACTGGATGATAAGCCATAAATTAACAATAAAGTTAAAGAAAACAAAATATATGATAATAAAAAAACAGTACAACTTTAACAACGATTTAAAATTACTAATAAATAATACTGATATTGAAGAAGTACATCTATTCAAATACCTTGGAGTTTATATTGACTCGGAACTTAAATGGAACTATCAATCTAGTCAAGTAGCAAGAAAAAGTAGACGTGTTGCTGAAGTCTTAAGATTATTAAAAAACACGGTGCCCGATAAAGTAAATACATCGATATTTTATAATCTATTTTATTCGACAATAACATATGGAATAGCTATATGGGGCAATACATTTCATTAGTATTCTGCAAAAAATCTAAAACAGTACTATAAAAAATCTATATGGTTTGGAAAAACGTACATCCACAACGGCAATACATAAGAAATTTAAAATATTACCATTGGAGTTATATATAAAAATGAAACAGGCTATGCAAATATACAACATGGAAAACAATATAATAAAATCTAATGTAATATTAACACACAATAATATGATACATACACATAATACCAGAGCAACTAATCAAATACATATTGAGAATACGGCAATCAAACATTTTGGATTACATGGAGTTCTTGATTCATCAAAAAATATTTTCAACAAGTTGCCAAACGAGATAAAAAAAGTTCATAAAAACAAAAAAAAAAACAATTAAAGAACATTATTTAAATCTAATTAACTTCTAAACTTCTTGAAGTAATAATGTTTTGTTATTGTTTTGTTTTTTTTCTCCAAATTATATCCATTACTTATTGCTTTTAATTTAATTTAAATTCACCTTTGCTTTTAAATTCATATTTCACATGATGTGAAATAATATGCTCATATCAGAACTAGTTTAATTTTGTTATTGTTTTTGAATTTTAATTTTTGTTTTACTTATAATTTTATGTATTACTTTTTATTGTTATATTTTTTTTTAAACTTTGCTTATGAATTTACTACTAAATTTTGAATTGTAAATAATGAAATTAAGAAATAACACACTCTGTATGAGCTAACATTTATCTCTTTTTGAGAAATAAAAGAACAAATAACTAAATAAAATAAATCCTCCGAAATTAGGAGATATTAATGGTATAAAGCGCCACTTTATGTTTTCGTTTGCTGCTAACTCTGGTGTTTCTTTCATTATTTGTTTTAGGTATTTTACATAATCATTTTCTAAAATATTTTTAGATCCAACAAAGTTTGTACCATTGTCAGAATATAAATCAGTACACAAACCACGTCTTCGTACAAAGCGTTTTAGAGCTGCTAAAAAGGCATGTGATGTTAATTCTGACACTAAATCTATGTGTATCGCTTTTGTGAGCAGGCTGAAGAAAACTGCTAAAAATGCTTTCATGCTTTTGGCATTTCGAAGTTTTGATGTTTCATTACTTTTTGTAATTGTTTCACGAACTTTATCTAATGGTTGAATTTTATTGTATTTTCTTTTAATGTACTATTATTTGAAAAATTATTTATTTCATCTAATGTTTCTTTTATTGGTGTTGATAATACTGTTTTAATTTGTGTTATTGTTTTATCTGGTCACTGGTCAGACTAATTCAATGACATCATCACCATCATTTTCAATATTATTAATTGTTTCTTTTGGTGATTCTTTTGTAATTGTTGTTGTTGTTGATGCTCTTTAATCTAAAGTAGTATTTTCAAAACAATTTGTTATTTCTCATTTATTTTCAGCTGGTTTTGCTGATGATGTAAATTCTAAATCATCAATGATTGCCATCTGTTGCTGAACCATTAAATTATCAGTACTATGATGTAACATTTTTGAGCAGAGCCATTTAATTGAACGAAGTTTAACTCTACTTCTATAATCTATTTGTCTAGTCGAACGTTTCAGTTTCTTTTTATAACGTATTTGTTTTGTTAATTTACGACCATCAATTTCACGATTTTTTTTATGAAATATTTCACTAGCTGCTGAAACTTTAAGCATTGCAGATGCCATCACAACATCATTAATTAAATCATCATTATCATAAGCATCACTATCCATATCATCATCTTCGTCCTATTGATTAATTGAATTAATACTATTTTGATTATTTTCATTTTTCCCTTTTTGTTGTTTCATTGATATGCCAGATGTTGATGGTTTAACTTCAATTACTTGAGGTTGTTGTTGTTGCGGTGATTTATTGCATACATTATCATCATCATCATCTGATGATAATTTCATGATTTCAACATCATCTTCAACTTTACCAATTTTTGGTTGTTTTCTTTTTGGTGAATTATCCTCTTGTTCTTCTTCACCTTCTTCATATTCTCCTTCCTCATCATGATTTTCTTCTCCTTCATCATGCTTTTCTTTATTTTATCTTCCTCTACTTCTAAAGTATTTCTGAAGACAAACACAAAATCTTCAACTTCACCAAAAACTTTTTTATCAAAATATTCTCCACAGGCTTTATTTGCATCAAGAATTATTGTCTCGTGATTTGAC
This sequence comes from Poecilobothrus nobilitatus, assembly GCA_947095535.1. Taxonomy (NCBI): domain Eukaryota; kingdom Metazoa; phylum Arthropoda; class Insecta; order Diptera; family Dolichopodidae; genus Poecilobothrus; species Poecilobothrus nobilitatus. The sequence continues at coordinate 17,538 of CAMUPU010000034.1, read as the reverse complement.
TTTAACTTCTGCCAGTTGACCTCTAATTTGTCTAATTTGTTTTTAAAATAAATTTTTGGTTTACGCGTTTTCGAATCTTTTTTGTTATTCGTCTCGAACCTCATTAAAGAACTACGAATTTCTCCTTGCTGCCTAACCAAACCTTCCATCTTTTTTTATTATTATAAAATTTATTTTAACAAATTAAAAAGACAATAAATGCTTTATTTTACAATTAGTTTTTTATTTATTATAGTTAGCGGGCAAATTTTTTATTCTTTTAAAATTTATTTTAATTAATTAAAAAGTAAATAAATGTTTTAACTAAAACTATATACGTGTAAAACTATTTATTATAAATTTTAATAAGTTTAATATATATATATATATATATATATATATTTAAATTATTTTATATATTTTAATAAAAAAATTACGCACTATTTTATTTAACTTACAATTCAATCAACAATCTCCTTTTATCCGTCTATTTTACTGTACGCCAATACATATATATATATATTAAATAAATTAATTTATTATATTAAATTTTGCACCTCTTCCTTTCACTGCTTAATTACGAATAATACTTAAATACTACTATGTTAAATTAAATTAAAATTACATTACGGTTTGAGTTCATTGACCTTTCTTATGTACAAAAAGAAGAAGTACCTATCTCATATGTTCTAATATTCTTATATATTATAATAATATTACATGACGAAAAAAGTGCTTAAGTGCATTTTAATTCGATTCTCGTTATACCCTACACCTAAAGTATAGGGTATATTAACTTTGGTATGGTGTTTGGAACCACTAAAAGGAAGCGAGTTAGATATGGACATGTATATATATTCTGAATCAGGATCACCTCCTGAGTCGATTTAACGATGTCCGTCCGTCCGTCCGTCTGTTCGCACGATAACTCAAAAACTAATAAAGCTATCTTGATGAAATTTATATAGTAGGTTACTAATTCCAAAAAGAAAGGCTAAGTTCGAATCTGGACAAAATCCGTCCATGGGTTCAGATTCAGGAAGCTTCCGAATGATTCCGGAGCAAACGAGATTATCTCCAAAACCATCAAAGATAGAATCTTTAAATTTTGCACAATGATGTTCCTTCCCATTCGATTTATTTCTCTGAAATTTAAGAGGATTTGGTCCATGGGTTTGGATTTTGGAAACTTCCGAACGAGCACCAGAGCAAATGAGATTATCTCCAAAACCAATAAAAATATAACCTTCAAATTTGACAGAGTGGTGTTCTTTCATGTTTAATTTAAGTCTCTAAAATTTGAGAGGATTGCGTCCATGGGTTCTCCACAACCAACAAAGATAGAACTTTTATTTTTAGTACAAAGGTGTTCTGTTATGTTTCCTTTTCTGTAAAATTGGAAACTGACATTTGAAAGAATTTGAACGATGGGTTCGTATTTTGGAAACTTCCGGACGAGCGCAAGAGCAACGAGCATATCTCCAAAACCAACAAAAGTAGAACCTTTAAATTTAGTACAATGGTGTTCTGGAATGTTTTCTTTATGTTCCTGAGATGGATTCGATGAATTGGAGTGGCAATTCGGGTACCTGACACACACCTTCCAAGGATTAACAATCTTCGAAATTAATAAATATAGAAACTTAAAGTTTTTTACAAAGGTGTCAAGCATATCCCAAGAGCATGCCTCTTTTACTTTCCTGAAATTCGAGTTGAATAAGACACAAAAGGGAAGAAGTTCAAGCAGCTGGATTTTTAACTTAATTCGAATTATTGAGGTGTAGGGTATTAATAAGTCTGTTGCATCGACTTACTGTTACATTTACTTGTTTTTAATTTATTTTTATATACATAAGTATGTAATTTAATTTCTTTTTTAGAAACCTTTTTTACAACAATTTATTATAATTCAATTAGTTAATTTTTTATCCGAAAGCTTCTATAAATGACATAAAAAAAGGAATACATTATAGTAAGAATTAAAATAAGAAAATAATACTGCATTTTTATTTTTTATTTATATAATAATTAAATTTTTTTTTTTTTTTAAGCTATATAGAAAATGGTATAATCAAGTTGTCCATATTTGACATATATGGACAATTATTATAATGGTATAATAATTCACATATTTATATATATATATAAATATATTATTTATATAAAACTAATTAATAAGATAATTAAAACATCTTTTGTTTTTCTTTTTAGTTAAAATTAAAACTAAATTGAAAAATTAAAAAAAGAATTTTTTTTGATTTTATTTTATTAGTTCTATCCATGTTTATTTTAGAAAATGTTGATACCTTATTTTTTTCTTCAATAATTTCGTTGGTCGGTAACGGATTTTTCTCTGTAATTTAAGTTTTCCTTTTCTTATTCAATCGTTGTTTTATCTGATAATTAATTTTTTTCACTAGTTTCAGAATGATGTAATTTTTCAGCACTACACTAAATCCGTCAAGTTGTGATTTTAATTCACCTATTGCAGCTTTTGGTAAATCTTTTAATGTTGCTGTAGTCATACGGAATTTTAAAATGTATTAATTTTTATTAAATATTAACAAATTATATTACATTACTTTGTTTAGAATGTATTTTCGAAACAGGCAAACAATTTAAACACTAGTATAAGTTTTTTGTTTTTTTTATTTAAAACTTTATTTAATTTTAATCTGTTTTTCTTTTCTTGTTTATTTCTCAATACAAAATTTTCAATTGTGCTCCAGAATAAGTATACATATATGTATGTTTGAAAATCTGAATTAGGAGGGAATTTGAATTGATTCAAAAATACCAATGGAACTTCTGACACGTCAACATCAAAGTATAGTTATAGGAAGTAGTTTTACTTTTTACTAAACCTAATGCATTTTTCACACAGCAAAAAAGTCTATTTTCAAGAGTAGGTGCAATATATTTTTTTATATTTTCAATATCCACTGTTTTAAAATTTAAAAAAATAACACTATATAATTTTAGATGGTAATTTTACCATTTTACCATACGGGTACCAGCCAAATAAATTTGTTGGTATGCGAGTATAATGTATTAGCACAGGTATAACTGAGTATTATACCCGTACCTAAATGAGTATTTTATTATTTTTGGTTTCAATTTCAAATAGTTTTTTTTATTCTGTCTTTTTCGTGCATGTTAGTTTTTTATAACTATACACTTTTTACATTAAGTTAGCTTAATATAGTTATAAAATATTTTTATAGTGTTTTTTCATTTTTTCTTATTAGTATACATATTTAGTGTGTCTGACTCTGACAGAGAAGTGTGCAGTTACGATTCCGGATGGAAACATAATATTTTTTTTGTAGGTATATAAATTACAAATATAACTTTTTTTTTTATTTACTGCATTATTTGGCAAAGTACAAATTATACATTATTCCAAAATTGCAAAAACAAATACCTATGTATATAAAAATAAAATCTACCATAATCTACCATTCTATGGCTGGCCAACAGCTAGTAATATTATATTTAAAAATTATTTTTCAAATTATTTAAAAAAAAAAAGTTATTACAAATATTTATTATTTAAATTTCAAATTATTTGCTTAAGGAACTCACCGACTGGACCAGTTAGGTTTTTCTGTTAGGAGCTGAAAGAATTAAACAACCTGATATGTTTTGTTGTCGGTCTTAAGACTAATGTTTAGTTTTCATTTTTACTTATTTAAATTAAAACTTTTTAATATTACTTAATGCTAATTAGGAAATGCTTATTATTATATTTTAATCCATTTCATTTAAAGTTAATTAAAATTTAATAATGAGTAAATGTTAAAATTGACATTTATTAAAGGTGAATGAATTATATTTACATTAACGTTAACATAATGCCAATGTTGCGTAATTTCAGTACTAACATTAAAATTAACATTAGGTACGTAACATTAAAACAACATCAATATTTCGCTCATTTATGTAACTTGCTCAAATGCTTATGAAAAATATTTTTAAGCTTTTCGTTTTTATTTAAGTTAAAGCTGTGTAAATGCGTGATTTCTTAACAATGAAATCTACTGAAATAAATTAGTTAAGATCCCTAAACTCTTTACAATATGAGAGTATGTAACAATTTCTATTCGATTATAATCTGTTGACCCCTTTTGACACACTATTATAAGTTTTTACTATTAAGGAGCATATTAAAAGTTTTTTCGCTGTCTAGCCTTTTCTGTTTTTTGACCCTGACTCTAAAACAGTATTTATAATTTTTCGTGTTTTTTCTATGTTCCAGAAGTTATTTTTTCCAACACTGCAACAATTTGTTTAGTATTTAATAACCAGTGCAGGCATTATGAAAAATGTAAGGTTTAATAATTCGACCACTCTATTTTTAAAATTTAAAAAAGTGTGGTTATTTCTGAAGTGCTTTCAAACTATTACTTTTGTCGATTTTTTTTTTGTTGTGTTTTAAAATACCTTTGAGTGTTAAATTACTAAATCTAATAATCTAAATATCCTAATTAAAGATCTTAACAATTATGTATAAATTTAAAAACAAAAAATTTTGAGCAATTAACGCAAATTCTGTGTCTTTGTTTCCAAACTTTCCACCGAGCCCCACGAAGAGAAAAATAAAAAAATATATATATCATATATATCATTACATTAAATAATAAAAATAAAATTTTAAAAATATTTCTCTATGGAATTTCATCTTTCGAGTTGGTGAAGAAATTTTTTCCTAGACCGTTATCATGATTGACCGGCAATGTCCAAATTTGCGATACTATAGGGAAGTTAAAATTTTGGTTCTATGCAATTTTTATAGGGAAGTTAAAATTTTGGTTCTATGCAATTTTTATGTAATTGGTTAATACATCATAATCAAATTAATATATAGTTACCTCCATAGACGCAAATCCTATTTTGGACTTCTTCAAAATTCTAAATACAAAAATTTACTGCAAATTACCAAAACTGTAAAAATGAAAAAAAGCAATTCCAAAAACTTTTGACTTTCCCGAGCAACGCCTGGGATTTAATTTTTATTATTAATAGTGCACATAAATTTTTTACCTTATAAAAATATTTTGTATTTATATTATTTTTTACAAAATATTTTTGTTTTAATTATTATTATATATATATAAATTATTTTTAGTGTTATATTATAACTATTATCATATAATTTTCAAATTTAACCTTGCTAGGTACCCCTGCTAGTAAAAAATAAAATTGAATCAATTAATTTTTAAATTCTTAATTGTTTTTTGTTTTATTGTTTTATTCCTATGTATATTAAATAAAATATACAATATGGGGTACACTTTCGTTTAGGTATATTGTTCGATCTTTTAGATACCTTAGATCATGTGATAGAACGATGGGGCCACTAAGAGCTTCTAAAAGTTATTTGAAAACGTATTTGGGTAACTTACTTAAAGAACTGTTTAACATTTGTGGAAATGCGGAGCCTACCAATGTTTATGCCTTGAATATTTGCCTTCTAAAGGCATCTATAGTGTTATGAGAATTGAACAGTATCGGTACAGGGTGTTTAAGGAAAAAAAAATATAAAAAAATTGTGGTTTTTATTAAAATATAAAGGTACATTCTTTATGACTTCATTAGTTTGCCTTTTTCCTCTTTCGAAAATGTTTCTAAAAACTAAGTACTCTATCTAATATAGTTTTCCAGTTATTAAAAAAATATCGGTGGGATAAACAACATAAAATATAAAAATTTCTTATAAATTTATATGGAAATATATTTTAAATAGTGAAATTACTACTATTGAAATTCCCCCCACTATTTTAGTTGTTTTGTTAAAATATAATTAAGAAAGATTTTAGAGTTAATTACAAACAAAACTTTTTTCAAAATATGAATATATGCGAGATTATTAATTGAGAGATTTCACAATTATTACATTAGGATTCGGGATATCATATCAGGGTTATACGCAAAAATATGTATATACTGAGGTTCCGAATAAGAAATGCTTTCACTACACTCAATCATTTTTGGAAAAAGCAAAAATAATTGCTTTGTTTTTTATACCCTACACTTTAAGTATAGGGTATATTAACTTTGATATGGTGTTTGTAACCACCAAAAGGAAGCGAGTTAGGTATAGACATGTATATATATTCTGAATCAGGATCACCGCCGGAGTCGATTTAGCGATGTCCGTCCGTCCGTCCGTCCGTACGCACGATAACTCAAAAAATAATGATGCTATCTTGATAAAATTTATACTGTAAGTTAACAATGACTAAGGTAAGGCGGGGATTGTAAATCGAAATTAATAAAGATTGAAACTTAAAATTTTGTACGAGGGTGTGTTTTTCTGAATCCCTGATATCCCCAAAATTTGAGATGAACTGGAGGAGCTGTTCGAGTACCTCCCATACAACTCCCAAAACCGAACATGCATATCTTCGAAATTAATAAAGATAAAAACTTCAAATTTGATACGAGGGTGCTGTTTCCTAAATCCCTGATTTGCCTAAAATTTGAGATGAATTGGAGTGGTCGTTCGGGTACCTCCCATACAACTCCCAAAACCGAACAAGCATATATTCGAAATTAATAAAGATAGAAACTTCAAGTTTGGTACTACGGTGTTGTTTCCTGAATCCCTGATTTGTCCAAAATTTGAGATGAATTGGAGGAGCTGTTCGGGTACCTCCCATACAACTTCCAAAACCAAACATGCATATCTTCGAAATTAATAAAGATAGGAACTTCAAATTTGATACAAGGGTGCTGTTTCCTAAATCCCTGATTTGCCTAAAATTTGAGATGAATTGGAGTGGTCGTTCGGGTACCTCCCATACAACTCCCAAAATCGAACAAGCATATTTTCGAAATTAATAAAGATAGAAACCTCAAATTTGGTACTAGGGTGTTGTTTCCTGAATCCCTGATTTGTCCAAAATTTAAGATGAATTAGAATGGTTGTTCGGGTATCTGGCACACAACTCCTAAGACCAAACAAGCATATCTTCGAAATTAATAAATATATAAACTTGAAATTTGATATAAGAATGTTCTACCCTGTTGATGTCTCTAAAATTTGAGATGAATTTTGGTGGTCCGCGTGCCTTCACACACTTCCCAAGACCTAACAAGCATATTTTCGAATTTAACAAAGATAGAAATCTGAAATTTTGTACAAAGGTTGTAAAAGCATTTATTTTTTTAGCTTAGTTATATTAAATAGTTAACTAAAATAACTTTTGGATTTTTAATTTAATTTTAATTTTTTAGGTGTAGGGTATAAATAAGTCGGTTGCATCGACTTACTGTTACTTTTACTTGTTAAAAATTAATTTCAGTATATAAATCTGAAATTTTTAAATTTATAAATAGATTTAAAAAAAAAATTGTTATATTTTTTTAAATTTTTTTAATTCTATTAATTTGCTTTCAGGTAAAGATAAGATAAGATATCATTAAAGAAATAAAAATTTGTGATAACAAAAAAGGTTGCCAATAATGCAATGCATTTGCAAAAATATTATTAAATACTATTAAAGATTTTTTTTAATATTTTAATTTCTGTAATTCAGATTGGTTAAGTAGCCTTTTAAATCAATAAATTAACATTAAAATGATTTGTTTTTGTCATAAAATAGAAAGCAAATATTTGAATTACAGTTGAAAGGTTTATATGGTATTACAAAGAATTTTAATTTTCTTTTTAAGAAGAGAATTTTTTTTATAATATTCTGGAGAAAGGGAAAAAACTACCGTTTTTGCTAACATAAAATTAAATACCTATTATTATATTATATTATAATATTATGTATAAAGGAATTTGCCTATGGGTATACTTATGATACATATGTATCTACAAAATGTATATCCATTTTTGTAAATATATATGCACATATATTATATCTCTACATAATTCAAATATATAAAATTGCTTTTTTTAAATGGATTTTCTCATTGGTTTATATGAAACTCTTTTATTCTAGGGTGTTTAGCTCGTCCATTTGTTTAATAACTCAAAAACTATGCTCGATAGAGAAATTATTAGAACCATTTTGAAAATAGCAGAAAAAGGGAAGCTATATAATAAAAACCACAATTTCATTTTCTTAAACATCCTGTTTCTAGATCGTTGAATATTAAATAACGTTAAACGCGTCTTTGAAAAGAAAGGTTTCCACGGCTTTCGTTCGCCTGCCTTGTCTGAGGTGTTTTACTTCAGAAATGTTCTACTTCTCTTTAAGTAAGTTGCCCACATAAATTTTCATAGGGCTTTTTGAAGTTGTTAATGTTTCCATCGCTTAGTCGGATACATATAATTTTCATCACATGGTCTAAGGTATCTCTCAATAAAGTTTGAAAGCATCCAACAATGTACCTAAAGGAAAGTATATCCAAAAAAAGGATTAACAATTTAAAGAATATTGCTTTTTGTGTTTATGAATAGGTAAGATAGTATGATCAATTTTGTTGTACAAATAATGTTTTTTTTTTACTTAAAGTAAAAATTTTAATTAAGCTATGCAATAAGTATTTATTAATCTAGTATTATTTAAATTAATAATTTTGTTTGATTCTTAAAATCCAATAATTTTATTATTCTAAGCGCTTACAACAAAATAATTTAACTCATTTATAAATAAAAACATTTTTAATTTAATATAACTATTTTTACATTTTTGCAATTTTAATGTATAAATTTCTATAAATAATATAAATAAAAGATAACACGCGCTAATTTCTTTATTATGTTTCTAAATGTTATTAATTAAATATAATTTACTTATTAGGACAGTTATTCATTTCAAGTTGCCACTTTGTTCAAATTATATTTTAGTAATAGTGACTCTGGGAAGGCATAATAATTCTAATACTTTGCAAATAGAAAAAGAAAAGTAAAATGAAAATAAACAAGTTATAATATTTCAAATCTAACTAATTTGTACTTCATTCATTTTGTTTGCTAATTAGTTTTATTAAATATATTAGACTATAGAGATGCTTTTATTTACTTATTTGAAAAGTTTTATTAATATAAATGTTTTATTTAAGATAGTTATTTTGACTGGTAACAACACTATAGACATAAATGTTTTAAATATACACAGTTTGTTTACGAAAAATATAGAAAGGTACTGTTTTTCACTTTCGAGTCTTTATTTTTTCGCTTTGTTACTGTTGCATATCAACTAGGGCAGTCCCCTGAATTCAGTCTGAAATGATTGAAAAAGTTACACTCGTAATAAGCACAACAATATTTAAAAGTTTTGTGAACCGTTTATTGATGTAAAGATTTCGTTTAAATAAATATCTGACTTTTATGAAACTTCCCCATTAAAGTTTTAAAAAATTTTTTTTTCTCTGCGTAATACTTATTTTAAAATCAACAATTTGAAAAAAACAAAATGCATTATGCAATATTAAATTATGTGTGTCATTTGAGAAAAACATGTAATAAATTTTTTTGTTACGCAGTTTATTAGATTAGTTTGTCATGCATTTCAAAGTATAATTTTATTATAAAAAATTAAAATAAATTAAAATAAAAAACGTTAAACGAAAATTTTAATAAACTTACTCTACACAATGCATTTTTTTATCCCTCTATAGCAAACCGTTCAAAAGTTATAGATTTTTTTATGAAAAGCCGCTAAAATGGGTACAATGGTATGCTTGGAAGTGTTTAACCGTAAGGTTACATTGAGCTGCCATTGGTACAGATCTTGGTGGTAGTAGCAAATAATCGAATGAGACCTTGGAGGACTGAAATTGAGAAGAGTTTCGTGTGAACAGTGGTTGATCACGAGTTAGTCGGTTCTAACCTTAAGGCGAAAGCCAATAAATATTTAGAGTTTTACCGTCATTGGTAATATAAAACATTTTAAGTATATAAATTAAGCGAAAGGGAATACGGTTCTAATTTCATAACCTGTTGAGTATACGTTTGTAATAAATATGGTCATCATGATCATCTTAGTAACGGAAACAATCATAGAGAAGCCGTCGGGAGGTATCGGAAGAGTTTTCTTTTCTGTTTTATAGTTGTATTACCATGGGAATCTTTCGTAAATAAATTATAAGAGCATGGCATTTACTGCTGTGTTGATATTTTCTCCTCGGACCTTGAAAATCTATGATTGGGCCACGCAAATTTGTCAACAGGCCGTAATTATATCAGCAGCTGGTCTCCAAGGTGAAGAGTCTCTAGTCGATAGAATTATGTAGGTAAGGGAAATCGGCAAATTAGATCCGTAACATCTTTAATCTCTCATATCTCGAAAAGGATCCATCCTCCCATAGATAGACCCAACCTCCCATAGGATTTTTTGTTCGTTGTGATGCTCCCTATCACCTTCTGCTCTATGTGAAAGTTAACGTGGCACACCGTTAGGAAATTATATGTATATACATATAATATGTAAATAATGAGGCAACTTCTTTATATATAAATAAGAGGTTTATGGGCTCTCCTGCAGCAAATATTGCACCCGAATAACGAACTAGTATATCTTAAGGATACTTGGTGTTGCCACCTTGCCAAAAATATATATCCTTAAAAGCGTTTCCCGTCCTTTAAGGATGAAAATGAGAGTTAAAAAATTCTTGATGTTTTTTTAATTTTGTATATAAACCGTTATATTTGCCACGAACACGGTTTCGAAAATTTAAATCAATGCATACGATTTCGCATTTTGTGATCAAAAATAAAATTACATACAAAAAAATATCTAGAATTAAAAACACTTGATTCGAACAATGGCAATTAACACAGCAGCAATATTTAATAATTGCTTCGCAGTTGAATTGTATTGCTTCGCAGTTGAAAATATTTAATAATTACGTATTGCTTCGCTAGTGAAATGTTTTACGAAGAAACACGCCAGTGCAGATAAATTCACTTACCTTAGAGAGTTAGTTTACATGATCTCTTTAGTTAAAGACTTTCGGAAAAATATTGGAAAAATTGGTGGAGTCGGTAAGGAAGTGGAATTAGACGAAACCAAAACTGGAAAAAGAAAATAAGAACGAGGACGTATTGTCGAAGAGAGTTGGGTTTTGGCCATTATAGAAAGAGGTTGCTCAAATTTCTGATTAGAATTTGTCCAGATAATTTGTCCAGTAACTCTCATTGCGCTGCGAGATAAAAAAACCAAATAGAAATTATATATCTGTTCCTATGCGGGTTCACCATATGCTGCGGAATCCCCGGTTTCTGTATTGTGTTTTGAATTATAATTTACTTCTCGTACTTCTATTGAATTATTTTTATTTAAACCCGATTTATTACTCGTATGTAAAATATTATTAAATCGAATAAATGCTATTTGATCAATAAATAATGTAATATATTATTATTGGTTTAATAAATAAATATTTTGCTCATCAAATTAATTTCAAAATCTATATTTTACTCTTTTTATTAAATGCTCTTTAAATGCATGTTAGACGTTATTTGCCTGATTTTATCTAATAAATTTTTACGCCTCTAGTTTTGCTTTAACTGTCCTATCATAATTTTTATTGAAAATAATAATTTGATTAAAAATATAAAACACAATTACATTATACACAGAAAAATTAAATTAAAGAGAAATGCAAACAAAAAAAACCTACTTTTTTTCTTTACTTTGTGGAATTTCTTCATACTTTACTATACCATAGTAAGGAGTAGGATTGTAGTCAAAAATTTCAAAATCATACCTTAAAAATATAAAATATTATAACACTAGAGTAAATTTATTTGATACTTACTTAAAATATTCATAAAGACCATCTAATTGAGATTTGGTTAATTGTGAGTAAAACTGCTGCAATAATTCCAAAGTATTTCTACCTTTACCGGAATTTTTCCACTCCGGCATTATAATATGCTGCAAGCCGGCTTTTTCAATTAAATACAACTGATCTTCCTGAAGACTCTCAAATTTAATGATTATATCCATGTTAATTAAACAAGGCGTGCAAAACCTACTAGCTGGCACGAAATGCATGTCAATTGAATTATGACGCTTAACCTCATCTAAAAGCCAATAAACGAACTCAGAAAATGTTGGGTACTTCGGTAGGTGTCGTTCACTTTGTTTCTAATTTTAAATATTACATTAGTTAAAATAGTTTTAAAAATATTTAATAATAATATAATATAAAAATTAAATTTATAAACATTTGATAATTGGTAAGGAAAATTAAAATCGATTTATTTACTAGCTTATCTGCAGAATATTTTACTATACTTGACAGAAGAAAATGCAAATTGTTGTTTAGCAGAAAATTGTGTAACTGAAGAAAATATTATAAGGCACTAACAGTTATTAATATAGAAAAAATTGTGAAATCTTTTAATAAGATACAATTTATTTTATTGGCGAAATATATGAGCCTTTGTTTTCCTCCTTTTTTCTTTTTTTTTTTTTCCGAAGTTTATGTTTCTATACAATATACGCTATTGCTATACATGTAGTTTGATATGAATATTATAGATATGCATTTATATATGTAGCTATGTAATTTTAAGTATTTAATACATATTTTTGTTTTGTTATGCTTCTTTTTTGTTTTTTTCTGTTTTGTGTAAAGAATGAATGTGAATATAATATTGTGTAAGTATCTATGTATTAGGTATACAATGTACATTGAAAATTGTGTGAGGTTTTTTGAGTTACAGACAAATTGTGTATGAAAGTACATTTTGTAAAAATAAAAGCTAAAAAATGTATGCATTGTATATAAAAATTTGGTATTATTGGAATGAGTATTCGTAATTATTCTAATAAAAATTCGTCACTTTTTTTATTTTTTTTTTTATTTTTTTAAGAATAAAATTTAAGCCTAGATTTTTAAAATTTATAGGTAATAAATGTACAAAATAATTTTCATGCAATTCACAAAATTATTTGTTGAAGTTTGCATCAAAATTAATATTATGATACATAGATACATAATATGTATGTTATTTACGCATCACAAAATAATATTGCACTTTTTTCATTCAAATCAAATTTTTTTTTTTCTGAAAAATTTATTAAGAATTAGAAATCTGATTGCGGAAAATAGAAGTAGGTATTCGAAAATAACCGTTCAATAAGAGGTATTTATGTATTAATTACTTAATAGAGGTATTTATGTATTAATTAGCATTTTACTTTTATATTATAACAGTCCAAAATGCTTGCACTAGCAATTCACTTTTATATTATAACAGTCCAAAAAGCTAAAGTTTTGCAATCAATTTTATTTTTTACTTTTTAGGGGGCAAATTTGGTTTTACTAAAAGCATATTTTAAAAAATATTTTTTTTACATATTATTTTTTTTACATTATTTTTATGTATGTTAAATGTACTGTGGTTGGTATTGTTTTAATAAGCATTGAGCAATATTTGTTAATACAATTTTTTAAATTCGTTATATCAATTGACTAAACTTTTTTATTAGAATAATCATAAAAATAAAATTAATATTTAATGAAATGCCTAATTTCAGTTATATTTATTGAGCCTTTTTATGTAATGATTAAAAAAAAAACCAAATGAAATACATGCATTATTGCAAAATATATTTACTCTTCACGATTGCAACACTTGACAAAATTCAGATAGCCAAACATCATAAGTTCATTCGTCGAAAATACTAGAATACTTAATAAATGTAAATTCGCAAGATATCTATTTGTCAAAAAAAAATTTTATTTTTGTAAAATCAAAAAATTTAACAAAAACTTTAGTAATAAGTTTAAAGTTTTAATAAGTTCATAAGTTTTAATAATAAGCACTAAAAATTTATTGTTTTGTGTTATCAATAATATTAAAGAATCGTTCTTTGTTGTTAAAAAATATATTACAGTTTTTATCCAAGTGGCTTTATTATACTCTACACCTAAAGTATAGGGTATATTAACTTTGGTATGGTGTTAGTAACCACCAAAAGGAAGCGAGTTAGATATGGACATGTATATATATTCTGAATCAGGATCACCTCCTGAGTCGATTTAACGATGTCCGTCCGTCCGTCCATCCGTCCGTCCATCCGTCCGTTCGAACGATAACTCAAAAACTAAAGAAGGTATTTTGATGAAATTTACATAGGAGGTTACTAATTACAAAAGGAAGGCTAAGTTCGAATCTGGACAAAATCGGTCCATGGGTTCGGATTCTGGAAGCTTCCGAATGATTCCGGAGCAAACTAGATTATCTCCAAAACCAACAAAGATAGAAACTTAAAATTTTGTGCAATGATGTTCCTTCGCGTTCGATTTATGTCTCTGAAATTTAAGAGGATTTGGTCCATGGGTTTGGATTTTCGAAGCTTCCGAACGAGCACCAGAACAAATGAGATTATCTCCCAAACCTATAAAGATATAACCTTCAAATTTGACAGAGTGGTGTTCTTTTATGTTTTATTTAAGTCTCGATTTATGTCTCTGAAATTTGAGAGGATTTGGTCCATGGGTTCGGATTTTGGAAGCTTTCGAACGAGCCCCAGAGCAAACGATCTCCAAAATCAACAAAGGTAGAACCTTTAAATTTTGTACAATGATGTTTCTTCCCGTTCGATTTATGTCTCTGAAATTTAAGAGGATTTGGTTCATGGGTTTGGATTTTGCAAGCTTCCGAAAGAGCACCAGAGCAAATGAGATTATCTCCAAAACCAACTAAGATATAACCTTTAAATTTGGCAGAGTGGTGTTCTTTCATGTTTTATTTAAGTCTCTGAATTTGAGAGGATTTGGTTCATGGGTTCGGATCTTGGAAGCTTCCGGACGAGCCCCAGAGCAAACGAGTATATCTCCACAACCAACAAAGATAGAACCTTTATTTTTAGTACAAGAGTGTGCTGTTATGTTTCCTTTTCTATAAAATTGGAAACTGACATTTGAAAGAATTTGAACCATGGATTCGTATTTTGGTAGCTTCCGAACGAGCCCCAGAAGCAAACGAGATTATCTCCAAAACCAACAAAGATAGAACCTTTAAATTTTTCACAATGATATTCCTTCCCGTTTGATTTATGTCTCTGAAATTTAAGAAGATATGGTCCATGGGTTTGGATTTTGGAAGCTTCCGAACGAGCCCCAGAGCAAATGAGATTATCTCCAAAAACAATAAAGATATAGGTAATCTTTTAATTTGGCAGAATGGTGTTCTTTCATGTTTGATTTAGGTCTCTGAAATTTGAGAGGATTTGGTCCATGGGTTCGGATTTTGGAAGCTTCCGAACGAGCCCCAGAGCAAACGAGATTATCTCCAAAATCAACAAAGGTAGAACCTTTAAATTTTGTACAATGATGTTCCTTCCCGTTCGATTTATGTCACTGAAATTTAAGAGGATTTGCTCCATGGGTTTCGATTTTGGAAGCTTCCGAACGAGCACCAGAGCAAATGAGATTATCTCCAAAACCAACTAAGATATAACCTTTAAATTTGGCAGAGTGGTGTTCTTTCATATTTTATTTAAGTCTCTGAAATTTGAGAGGATTTGGTTCATTGGTTCTTATCTTGGAAGTTTCCGAACCAGCCCAGAGCAAACGAGTATATCTCCACAACCAACAAAGATAGAACCTTTATTTTTAGTACAAGAGTGTGCTGTTTCCTTTTCTATAAAATTGGAAACTGACATTTGAAAAAATTTGAACCATGGATTCGTATATTGGAGCTTCCGAACGAGCCCCAGAGTAAACGAGATTATCTCCAAAACCTACAAAGATAGAACCTTTAAATTTTTCACAATGATGTTCCTTCCCGTTTGATTTATGCCTCTGAAATTTAAGAGGATATGGTACATGGGTTTGGGTTTGGAAGCTTCCGAACGAGCCCCAGAGCAAATGACATTATCTCCAAAAACAACGAAGACATAACCTGTAAATTTGGCAGAATGGTGTTATTTCATATTTGATTTAGGTCTCTGAAATTTGAGAGGATTTGGTCCTTGGGTTCGGATTTTGGAAGCTTCGAACGAGCCTCAGAGCAAATGATATTATCTCCAAAAGCAACAAAGATATAACTTTTAAATTAGGCAGAGTGGTGTTCCTTCATGTTTGATTTATGTTTCTGAAATTTGTGAGGATTTGTTCTACGGGTTCAAATCTTGGAAGCTTCCGGACGAGCCCCAGAGCAAACGAGTAGATCTCCACAACCAACAAAGATAGAACTTTTATTTTTAGTACAAAGGTGTTCTGTTATGTTTCCTTTTCTGTAAAATTGGAAACTGACATTTGTAAGAATTTGAACCATGGGTTCGTATTTTGGAAACTTCCGGACGAGCACAAGAGCAACGAGCATATCTCCAAAACCAACAAAAGTAGAACCTTTAAATTTAGTACAATGGTGTTCTGGCATGTTTTCTTTATGTTCCTGAGATGGATTCGATGTATTGGTGTGGCAATTCGGGTACTTGACACACACCTCCCAAGGACTAACAATCTTTGAAATTAATAAAGATACAAAGTTAAAATTTTTTACAAGGGTGTCAAGCATATCCCAAGAGGATACCTCTTTTACGTTCGAAAAGGGAAGAAGTTCAAGTTAGTACGAAAAGGGAAGAAGTTCAAGCAGCTGCCAAACTTATGGATTTTTAA
Organism: Poecilobothrus nobilitatus; assembly: GCA_947095535.1. Classification (NCBI taxonomy): domain Eukaryota; kingdom Metazoa; phylum Arthropoda; class Insecta; order Diptera; family Dolichopodidae; genus Poecilobothrus; species Poecilobothrus nobilitatus. The sequence continues at coordinate 1,020 of CAMUPU010000034.1, read as the reverse complement.
TTTAGTTGGAATTATTCAGGTATAGGGGATTAATAAGTCGGTTGCATCGACTTACTGTTACATTTACTTGTTTTCATTTTAATTCTCAGCAACGCGAAGAAGAAAAATAAAACCAAAATTAAAGTGGATATAAATTAGCAGTAAGCAAATATCAGTTAGAAGTTATCATTTATCAGTTAGCAGATGCTGTTACTGTTATGATCTGACCTGTTACTGTTATGATATGACGTGTACAGATCAGATAATATGAATAAGTTTCTGTTGGTTGTAATAGTGATAATGGTGGTGCTAAATGCCAGAACGTCCCCTTTTTTTTGAAAAAAACATTTTTATATAAATTTTAAATACATGACGCTGATTTCGACTATTCGAATATTGTGATATCTACCATATTTTCATATTGACGTGAAAGCTTCTTAACTTTTCCGGCTGTATTGGTGATAATGGTAGTGGTCAAAAAAACAAAATTTATTATAAAGTCCTACCATAAAATATTATAATACAATTTTAAAAAATAAAAATTTAAAAGCGATATTTTTATATTATTCATTTATTTCTTGTTCCAAACTTACAAACGTTTTAATTTATAATGACTTAATTATAATATAGTAGTCGGTTTTCACCTTACAGCTAAACTATAAAATTTTTATTGTTTATTTGATATATATATTATTTTTAATTCAAATTTATTAAGAGGAAAGGAACTGAAAACCTCTTTTGACCTTTGTTGACTTATAACTAAAAATAAAAACTTACATACTATGACTTAAAAACTAGAGAAGGAATAATTTTCAATATATCAAAATGATTAATTAAACAAATTTTGTATTAAAGAATTTTGAAAATCATTGCTCCTAATAATAAATGAGCTCTTTCTATTTATAATCATATTTCCAATTGCTTTAACATTTCCATGAAGTCTTGCATGAAGTCTTGTAGCATGAAGTCTTGTAGTAGAATGGTTTGTCTAACAATAGAAAAGAATGGTTTGTCTAACAATAATTTCAAAATTTTATTTTG
>CAMUPU010000033.1:0-36793 GCA_947095535.1 Poecilobothrus nobilitatus | reverse complement strand
TCCTTTTGATCTAGCTCATCGTTTGCAAAGAATTCATTTGATTTTTTGCTGTTACTACATAATAGCTCTTTAATATATTGCCAATTTTTTTTTGGGTTATTTTCTGCTTTTAGAAATTGTATTTTATCGTATTCATTTCTCTTTTTTCTTTTTAAGTATGTGGCTTTATTTAACCAATATTTATATTTAATTTTTATTATTTCTGATTCTCTATTTTGAGTATATTTCCTGTACCAGTAGTTTTTCTATCAATTAGCTCGACACATTCATTATCTATCCATGGTGCAGAGTATTTTTTTTACTACATTTTATTTTTTTCACCACGGTAGCTCTTTCTACTATATTTTTCCACCTGGTGGTCAATATAGTAGAAAGTAACTAAATCATTCACGTTATCTGCAATGCTGACAATTTTTTTAAATTCTTGTTTGACATAATTGTAATTGATTTTTTCGATCAGCTGATCGTTTATCTTTTTATTATTTGTAATGTTTACATTTTGCACTTCAACAACGATTCCCAAATGATCTGAGATATCATGGTGAAAAAGGGAGATATTAGTTTCTGTTTCAAGATCATCAGTTATAATGTGACCGAGACATGATCCAGATTCAGGTCTAGTTTTTTCATTGGTACAAAAGGAAAATCCATTGGTCTCAATTATTGTGTTGTAAGTTTCAACATATCTATTTTTTGAACATTTAATATCAAAGTTAAGGTCACCCATAATTAAATTTGTTTTGTTTTTTAATTTTTCAAGATGCGTCTCTAATTTTTCAAGAAATGTTTTTATATGGATTGGTGAATCATCCGGTGGTCGGTAGATACAAGTAATATTAAATTTATCTTTGTTATGAATTAAAGTAATACTAACGAAGCTGCTTAATAACTTAATCTAATTAATCTTAACAAAATTCTAACCTAATTTCTAAAACTAATTTGTATATTGTTAATGTAATATATTATGTTCTATCTAACCAGCAAACATTTATTTTATCTATAGTATCCTTGTAGGGGATATGCGTGTCACATCTCAGGTCTTCGGGATTAATATTACTAGGACTAAATTAAATTTTTTTGTACGTAGCCCGTCTATTATAATGAAATTATAGGGGACATGGTTATGATTTTGCAAATACCCTTCTTTATCAAAATAAATAAAATGTTCGGGTGCATTGTAACCCGATATTAATGTTTTCTTTATGTACTCTTCGTTATGATTATATATGTGGGATATTAAGCTGTTCTCAGGAGTTTTCAATGCTCTGTCAAAATGATTTCTTATCAATTTCATGATAAAATTGCCAATTCCTGTCATGTTTGACTCTTTGTAAATGTATTTGTTTGAATAAAAATGTTTATAATTAGTCTCGTGTTTACGGTATTTATTAATGTATGTTCTTATACACTTTCTTTCGAATATTCAAAGTTTTTCCAAAATAATTTCAAATAATTTAACAACATTTTGTTTTATTCAATAACAATAATAAGCAATGAAATCGTAAAAATATATGTGCATTGATTCATACGTCCATTTACATTATTATGTAAGGTACATGATTTTTTTTTCATACAAAAATATTAGAAGTATAAAATAATAAAAACTGTAAACAAATACAAAATAAACAACATTAATATTGAATCTGCTACCAAGACTTTTACAGTTTGAATTTTGCATCATCAACAAGAGCATATATAAATTTTTAAAGACATAAAAAAAACAAAAAAAAATTGTCCATATATATTCATATGTTATAATAATATGTATGAAATTTGGAAAAATTTAAATGAAAGTTAAAGTTGGTCGGATCAAAAAATGTTCTATGGCAAAGTTGTTGCTCTTTACTTGTGTAACAACTTTTTCTTAATCATTTTTCGCATCAAATTTTTCTGTTACGAAATATTCGTAAAAAAACGTAAAAAGTACACTAGTAAACTACCACTTGCGGTTGTCCGATTTGCTCCACAAGCTTATCAATCCGAGATATTTACGTCCGAACCTTAAATATAAAATTGCAAAAAATTCCGCTCAGTCGTTTAAGCTGTACACGTGCCCACAGACATACCCACACACACACGCACTCACCCACACACACACACACACAGAGACGGACATCATGCTAAACATTTTTTTACAGCCTTCTCCACACCAGAGTAGTGCATTTTTTCCAAAATCTCGGGTACAAATTTTTAGTATAAAAACAATACCTACCTTATACATAATTGTATGCGGTCGGTAAAAGGTATAAATAAAAGAAATTTTGAAACATTATGGAGAGAACATTCTATAAAAATTATTTAGTTCAATCAGCAAAAGGTTTTGAGGATATAGGCCAGCTGTTGCATTCCATTGTACCTTACCAAATGGATCGAGGGTTAGGGAATTTCTTCGGCGGACTTTTAAATAAATATTTCCTCTGGAGCTAATATATTAAAAAGAGGGGTTATTAACTCAGGTATTAATGCTTCATCTGATATTGCAACATGTGCGAATGTAAAAGGAGTTGTGCAAGATCGAAGTAAAGAGATAATGAAAAATGTAAGGGAAGGCGAAATTCGAAAACTCAATAAAATGTATCAACAAGGCAAAAGAAAAAGAAGAAAACCTGTAAAAAGACATCTCATTAATAATTTTAATTATTATACGTCAAAGCGACGCAAAGTTAGTAGCGAAAAGAAACAAAAAGACATTTTTAAATAATTATGATTGAGTGTGTGAAATCCGAGATGGATATATATAAAACACAACCAGTTTAGTCAAGCATATTGCAATCTGAAGATGTAATTAGATGATTAGATGTAATTATTCAGATGCAACTAATTAGATATGTTGTGTTTATATGTATATATGTTTTTACAATATTGTTGTGTTTATATGTTGCGGCTAGGTAGACAATTATTGTGTATAGATGTTGCGGTCATAGTATGATCGGCTTTTTAAAAAAATTTAATATTGTAAATCAATTAAAAAACGACAAATTGATTCTAAAAATTTTTGAAAATGTATTTGGAAATCATTACAAACTTGTGTTCCTAAACGTATAAATAATAAAAACAATATAAATTGTTATATTGTTATAAACATTAAATATTGTTTAATTGTTTTAAACAATTAAAAATTGCTGTTGGATTTGACTGTGAGTCATTTGAAGCAGAGCAGTTTTACAATTTAAACGATTTTTTCCACGTAGTGATGACCTATTATAAATTTGCTGAGATAAATGTAAAAGCCTATGTTGGGGAATATCTGAAATTATGTGCCGAGCAACAAGTATTAAGGTTATAAAGAGAAATTTATGTACCAATACAGCGCTTTAATGTACAATGTAATTATTCAAGGTTATTTTTTGAAATTCCTGTAATTTTAAAAGAAAAAAACTGTAATATTCTAAATAAAACAATTAAAATAAATCATAATACATAGTAATATATAACTTAGTTTATTTTTATTTTTACGTTTAGATAGACAATTTTTTTTTTTTAATTAAAATTATTTAAGATTACTAAATTATTAAAATAATCAGGGTCTCCTTGCTGATTATTTATATTCTAAATTTGAGCGAATTGATGTTCTTCTTCGTCTACCTCTTCCAATTTCTGATTATTTACATTCCAAATTTGACCAAATTGTTCTTCTTCTCCTTCGTCTTCCTCTTCCAATTCATCTATCTGAAGAGGTACTATAAATTCTTCTGTTCCTGCTAACTCCTCATCTTCCACAGTGAATGTAATTTCATCGTAATTCTGACGTTGTGTATTAACACCGTCAATTTCTTCAAACGGAAATATTATCGAATCAGCTTGCATTTTTAGTCTTCTGTTCAATAAAAGTCATAATGGAAATGAATTAAATATACAAATAAAACACACTTATAAACTCATGTATCAAAGTATATACATTCAAACAAATGCTTAGTTTAAAGCATGCTTTGGTCAATTGTTTTATATATAATAATTATTATCTTAAAACCTTTAACATTTATAAAATTAGTTGACATAATTATTTAACATAAATAAAATGTCAAGAGCCCAAATAGTAAATGAAATTCATAGACAGGCAAGACGTAAATTTCTTAGAAGAATGTTTAAACAAAAACGAATAAATGACACATGGCAAATTGATTTAGTAGAAATGTTACCTTATGCAAAGTATTAAATGTTACCTTATTATTAATAACGGTTATAAATATATGTTGACGGTCATTGACACTTTTTCTAAATATGCCTATGCTGAACCTGTGAAAACAAAAAATGTTGAAGATGTCTTGATTGCCTTAAAATTAGTTATTAATAGAGTTAAAATCATACCAAAAAATATTCACTCTGAGCAAGGTAAAGAATTTTTTAATTCACGATTTCAAAATTATATAAAAGAAAAATGAATCAATCATTTTCATACATTTAGCGAATTAAAAGCATCAAGTGTTGAACGATTTAATCGTACAAAGAAAAATTCCATGTGGAAAAAACTTGCCTATTATACAATCATTAATAAAAGAATATAATTCAACAAAACATAGCACAACAAAACTTTCTCCTGAAAAAATTACAAAGAACAACAAAAAAATAAATATATGTGGAAATATATATATGGAATCTAAAATATTTCCAAAAAAATAAGTATATGGTTGGAAATTTTGTAAGAATAAGTAGATATAAAAATCATTTCGAAAAAGGTTATCAACCAAATTATTCATCTTAAATATTTAAAATACTTGCCCTGTTACAATCAATTATCAGACTATACTGATACGCCAATTTCCAGAGGTTGTTATAAAGGTGAGCTTACACCAGAAAATATCCAGATATTTATCTTGAAGAAAAAATTCTGAAAAGACAAGGTAATCGAGTTTTCGTTAAATGGCTAGGCTTTGATGATAAACATAATACTTGGATAACTCAAAACACATTTGAACTCGAAAGGAACGATTACAGTCCTTATATAATTTATTTTTTATGTTTTGAGGGCATGTAATTAATTTCTGACAACAAGGGCAGCTTTTTGAACATCTATGTAGATTTTGATAATGATGTGAAATATGGCATTGTTCACAATAATAATCTGTAGTAAATGCTGCAGTGAGTGAAACAATTACATTGTAATGATTTTATGCAACAAATGAATTCTTTTGCCAATATTGCCTCCATAAAATATTACATCTGCGTTCCATATTTATATACAACAATGTTATATTTTTTTAAACTTTTTTCAATTCATGTATTCCGCAACTTTGCAGAGGGACTAATACTCCTGATTTTTTTATTAGCCATAATGCTAATTCAGTTTGCACCTTTCCAGTATTACTAAGAATTATTAAGTATTATTTTTTAAGTATTATTAAATATTTTTTTATAATCTTTATATTTTTCAATTTTGGCTATTGAAACAATTATTGCTCTCGGTAGGCATAAATTGTCTTCATTTCTGATTGAAATTATTCCCTTTTTTGTTTAGATTCCTGTTCAAAACTTATAAACTTTTTATTCCTTCCGCTGCCAACAGGTAATCTGGGATGTGTAATTTCCATGCAAAATTTGTCTGTACTTAACCCTGTAAATTTAAAACAGAAAGTAAATAAAAAGTTCAGAGCATTAAAGTCCATTAAATTAAAAATCATGTTGTATTTACCTTCTGAATTACTTTGAAAAACTTTCGATATCATATCCCAAATATCTGAAAATTTTAAATCACACACGTTCTTCAAAGCTTTCCCCGCAAAATGTTATTCCTTATCATATCTCATCATATCTCCTGGATACACATTTCTTTTCCATCTTTTACTATATCATGTATAGCACCTTTAATCCAATTGATTGGTCTGCGTTAATCTTTTCACGTAAAGAAACTGAACACGACTTAACGAATAAAATTGATTTGTTTTCCTTTTAAAAGGTTCTAATTTGCAACATTGTAGATAAAAGATATTTTGGTAAATTATAGTTCAATGAAAACTAAAACAAAAAATATAAAGTCTAACCAAGTCTAACTAATACAAAAAAAAATGAAAGAATTCGCACTATTTGTTAATAAAAGGCATTCTAATAAATTATAGTTTAGTAAAAACAAACATATTAAACATTAAACCAATCTTAAAACAGAAAAGATTTAAAAATATATTTTCCAACATTGCAGTCAAAGGTCATTCTAATATATTATTATTATTATTATTATTATTAATATACATATTTGTCCAGAAAAATGATGTGTAACAAACGCATTCATTTTAAAGTGTTGGGTTGATTGTGTTGTATTATAGAAAAACAAAAATATACATAGGTACAATGTATACAGTATAGATATAATTTCTAATTGGAAATATTTTTATTTTTTAAAACTATGATACATTACAAAGAGTAAAATGAAAGAAAAAAATCATAAAATAACAAAAAAAAAAATTATTTTTCATTCATTAATTTTCTTTGAATTGATTTTTTTTTAAATTAATTTTATTTGATATACATACATACCCATATATGCATATATATAAACAAAATGTTTTTAATTAATTTTAAAATGTCATTTTATAAATTTTAATAAAAAAAGCCAAACAAATATTTTATTATAATTGTTTATGAATTGTAAATTGTAATGGGTAATCTATATGTTTCACTTTTTTATTTTCTTAAGAAGAATTTATTTTCTAAATTTTTTTGCTAAATTTTATTACAATCTTCTTATTACAATATATCCGATGGACTTCTATTAATTTAATATATATCCCATGGCACTTCTGTCTCTTTGATATGAGTCAAAAGTCCCAATTTTCCTTTTGTAATGATAATAATTAATAATGTAATAATATCGTTTAAAGTAAACTTTCTAGACTAAACTTCTACTTATGCCCCGGCCAACAATAAAATATAAATCCGAGATATTTACGTCAAAACCTTATGATATGAAATTGCAAAAAATTCCGCTCAGTTGTTTAAGCTGTACACGTGCCCACAGACATATCACTCACACACTCACTCACAAGTTTTGGTTTATAAGAATTTAGGACAAAGGTAAAAGTATTTATTATACCCTTACGATAAGGATCTGGTATACTAAAATTCCTCCTCCGTTTGTAGCACCTCGAAATAAGCTACCTAGATATAACTTCAAAGGTATGGATCGGATAAGAATCAAATTCTAAGTCGATTAAGCTTTGTCCGTCCGTCTCTCTGTCAGCAAGATAACTCAAAAACTAAGAAAGCTAGAGTTTTGAAATTAACACAAAATATTCTTACGTCAATTTGTAGGTTGCCTATTTTTCCAACCAACTTCCAACCAAAACTTCGGGTAGCTCTCGAACACCTAACTTTTAAATCCTCACATTTTTTTTTAAATAGGGCAATTCCATTTTAACTGCTGATAGATATCATAAAAATAATAATTTTATGGAACAACTATTTTCTGTAGCCACACCCGTTACAGAGCTACAGTCCCCCCAAAATTCGAAAAAGCTCTATATTTAAATTGTTATAACACAAGTTGTTTAAGGTATATCTTCAATTTGGAAACACCAAACTATTACCGCTTTTTTATACCCGTACGATAAGTTATAATAAATTTACTCCTCCGTTTGTAACACCTCGAAATAAGCGAGCTAGATATACCTTCAAAGGTATGAATCGGATCAGAATCAAATTCTGAGTCGATTAAGCCATGTCCGTCCGTCCGTCAGCACGCTAACTCAAAAACTAAGAAAGCTAGAATCTTGAAATTTACACCAAATATTCTGGCAGCAGTTTGTACGTTCCTTATTTTTTTTGGTCGAGTTCCGACCAAAACTTTGGGTAGCTCCCGAACAACTAACTTTTAGATCTCCACAATTTTTTTGAAATAGAGCCATGAAATTTTAACTGCTGATAGATATCATAAAAATATTAATTTTATGATAATATTAATTTTTCTGTAGTCCCACCCGTTAAGGAGCTACAGTCCTCAAAAGTTCGAAAATCTCTATATTTAAAATGTTTATAACCCAAGCTCTATAACGTATATCTTCTATCTGAAAATTCCAAGCGGTAGGTGCTATTATGAGCTTTACAAACATGTATATAATAAATATATACTTGTGCTATACGGTGTCTTAATTTACCATTATGCGAAACTGAATTATTGCAAAATTCTTTAACCCTCTATCTTGTAAACGGTTTAAGTTGGAAACTTGAAATTTTGACAGAAGTTAGATCTTAGTAGGTGCAATCTTTTTTTCTATTTTCCATATCAACTGTTCTAAAATAAAAAATAAATAACACAATATATTTTTAGATGGTAATTTTATAACGGGTACCTACCCAAACAAATTTGTTAGTGACCGAGTATAATGTATTAGCACAGGAATAACTGAAATTGAAATTGTTTGTATATAGTGGGTACCCAAATGAAAATTTTATTCTTTTTGGTTTCAATTTCAAATCGTTTTTTTTATTGTCCTTTTCGTGCATGATAATGTTTTATTACTGTATTATTTATTATTATTGTCCACTTTTTACATTAAATTAGGTAATTTAATTACAAAATATTTTTATAGTGTATTTTCATTTCTTCTTATTATTATACACTATACATATTTACTGTATCTGACTCTGGTACGATTCCTGATGGAAACATAATATTTTTTTTGTATATAAATTATAAATAATGACTTTTTTCTTTTTATTTGCTGCATTATACACCCCCCATTTAGGAGCTGTAAGAGGTCAAAAACTGAAAATTTCCTATTTTTAAACACCTGTAACTTGAACACCTGTTAAATTTTTTTTTAGAAGTAATACATAAAAATTAAAGCTTCAACATTATACTCTTATTTCTGTTAACAACTTTTTTTAATAATATAGGGTTACTTTATAATTGACGAAAGTGTTACTTGATTTTTTCAAATTTTCTAACAATTTTGTTTAACGAATTTTTTGCATTTTGTTTTACTCGATAATTTGAAATTGTTGAGGATATAATGCGTAGTACAAAAAAATGTAAATAAATGAACAACATAACGGTTGCTTAAAGAATTTTCAATTATATGATATTGATATACATACATACTTATATAATATTATGTTTATTTACATATCGTATATGTCACTGATGAATGAATGATAAGAGTATAGATGTATATTATATAGCGCCGAATTTACATGCATATATGTATGTATTTTATTGTACATACATGTTATAAGAAATTATTCTATGAATGGAAATATTTTTAAAGAAATATTGCAATGTATGGCGATATACTTATAACAATATAAATATACTATGTGCGCATTAATATAATATAATATTTAAAATTATATTGACTATTTTGTAATTTAATATACATTTACCGCTTAGTATTAAATGATACAATAGAATATTTGAAAAAGTTTTGGATTGATAATCGTTATGTGGAAGGTTAGGATCTGCTTTTGAAGAATGTATAAACATATAGTTTGAATATATGTACAACCCATAGTTCTAGAAATTATAAAATTCACCCAAATTATTTTAAAATACTAAAATATTAGAAAAATAATATTGTAAGCAGAGTGACGGGCTGTGAACATACTAACAGTTCGTACGGGTATCTAAGAGTTGACAAAGGCAATTGTATTCTTTCTCGTTTAGTTTTAAAAATATATATACAATAAATATATATCTTTATGTTAAATTTGAAAACACCAAACGATTACCGCTTTTTTTAGCTTTAAAAATATATATACAATAAATATATACTTGTGTGATACGGTGTCTTAATTTACTGTTAAGTAAAACCCAAATTTTGCACAATTTTTCACTCCTTCTATCTTCTAAACGGTTTAAGTTAGAGTAGATAGAATATGCCAATTCTGGTACAAAAGGCGTAAGGCGCCAGTTTTTTGTATGAAAAACATTATTGTTTGTTGTTAATATATTATGTATACCCTTATATTAATATATTATAATACCCTTCATTAATATATTATGTGATTGAATGAAGGGTATTATGGATTTGAATTTAGGTTTGACGTGTGAGAATATGTGTTATGAAATTTAAAAATTAAATTATTAAGTGGATTTAAAAAGTTTTAAGGGTAGGGGGTTTAAGCCTTTGGAAGTTTGAATACCAAAAAAATTTTATGGAATTAGTGCTTTGGTAGTATGATTGAAAAGGGGCCTTATGGCCATAGAAAGGGGCGAAGCGAACCCCGCCGAAGTTATTGGCAGCATGTATCAACGATCTTAGATTTTGAATATACTATACATATTATATTAGAAAGATGTAGTGTAATGAAATTATCAAAAATATCCTATAGTTTGTAGTGAATGTTTATGGTGTTGCGATAAAAATTATTCAAACAGTTTTTTATTAACGTTACTTTCTATATAAAAAAAAAAACAAAGAAATATTTTTCAGTTTATTTTCTAATGATTCGTTTTAAGAGATGTATGTAACAAAGTAATATGTGAATAGCCAAGCCCATATTTTTTTTTTATATAACTATTTTGTCACGATTAGATAATAACGATTATTCTATTGAATAATTTATTAATTTTAACCAGAAAGAATTTTTAACTGAGTTAATTGATGGTATTATAAATTTGATTGAATTAGAATATAATTGTAATGTAGAAAAACATGGAACGTAAACTCTTGCTATAGTATTTTACAAGAGTATATAAACTCGAAAAATTTTACTTACTTTAATCAGTGTACTAAACGAAAAAAAAGTAAATAACTAACTTGGAAAAAGAAAATGGTATTATAATTAATATTTATTTATCTATAATTTATTTCTAATTATTATATTTTTTGTTCTTGATATTATTTTAGGCCTTTATTAAAAATTTAATGTCAGTAGCAAAAGGTGATAATGATCAATACCGATGGGTCGTGAGCCAGAAAGGCGTAATATGGCTTTGTTTGACCTCATTCCTTAATTCAGAAAAATTGTTAAAATAAAATATAAAAATATAGACCTAATCTTTTTCATTTAACAATTAAGAAAATTTCAAATTTTTCAGGTTTTCAGATTCTTTTACTTTTCAGATTTTTAGGTTCCCGATTCGGAGGTGTGATAACCTTCTCCCGGAGGTGAAATAACTGCCCTCTGGAAAACCTGCAGAAGTGCTATTTGGTTCTACGGAAGTTCGATTCGGTCCTAGTAGAGTGTGAGAATATGTGTTATGAAATTTAAAAATTTAATTATTAAGTGGGTTTAATAAGTTTAGGACTTTGGAACGATGTTATAAGGGTAGAAGCTTCAGCAAGTGTTTTGGTAGAATGATATAATAAAATTATTACATTTGAGTATGTTATTATTGTTAGGTATAACTAATTTATTTAAATCATACATTTTTTAAAATAGTACCCAACCAAATTATTAATAATAAATATGTAAATTGAATATGAAAACTACTTTTAAGGAGGTTAACTATTTTAAATAATGATTAAGTTCAAATATAACAACAATTATACACATAGTAGTTATTCTTAACATGCTTTTTTTAAGTTTCGATGATTTAAAAGTTAGATATTTATATATGCTGCTTTTTTAGAATTCATTGTTAATATTAAAATAGTATTGCTGAAAACAATATCTTTTAACATATCTTTATATTAAAATTAATATTTAATAAAAAAAAAAATATGGAAGCTATATGTGAATATTGTGGTAAACAGTTAACCACTAAAACAATTAAGCGTCATATACTGACAAAACATAAAAGAGAGGAAAACAAACTTAATTGTGATAGGTGCAATAAAACTTTTGGAAGAAAAGATAAAAAGTACATACTAAAAATGTGCATGAAAATAAAAATAATAAAAGGAAAAATATTTTCGAAAATGCAGATGGAAGTACAGCATCAACAAAGAAAATAAAAGGGAACAATAGCTTTATTGAAATCAAATATTGCGAAGAATGTAGCATGGAAATAGATAAAAAATATTGGAACTACTATATTGGAACAAATTCACATAAAGCGAAAGCAACATTACCTTATGAAGGTAATATTAAAATTATACGACAAGGATTTCAAAGAAGGATTGCTACTTTTATTTTGGAAAATAAAACTGAGGACATAATATTACCAGAACAATATTTTGAAATGATAAAGGCTGATTTATGATGGAAAATATTTTTAGTGTAAAATCTTTTAATAGTAAAATGGAAATTATATTATTAATTAAACAGAACATGAAATAGAAACTGTATTAGGAAATATGATAGAAAAGATTTCGAATGAAACAAGAAAATTCCAAGAAAAAGATTCTGGATGGAGTTTAAGTAAGTTACTTCACTTAGAAATAAATATAAATGAATATAAACCTTTAAAAGGTTCGCAATATATTAAATTACCAAAGCAAATGGAAGAGAAAAAATCATGGATTAATGGATTAATATAAAAAAAAAAAGATGCATATTGCTTCAAGTGGTGTTTAATATCATCATTACAAAACAGAGCAATTAGAAATCCTCAGAGAAGTGAACATTATGCTAATGATAATATAGAAGCACAAACAATAATTTTAAATAATGCAAAAGTAGCACAATTAGAGTTTGGTAATTTAGAATTTACACTTCATCATAATGATATAAAAGAATTTGAAAGAATGAATCTGGAAATAAGCATCACTATATATGGATATGAAAAAGGTTTCAAAATTTCTATAAAAATAATTGGACCCTACTACCATACAAAGGAAGTAAAAAATCATCATATTGAAATGCTTTTAATTACAAAAAATGAAAAGTCGCATGCGTTTGGGTTAAAAATTTATCGAGATTAGTGCAAAATCAACTTTCTAAACACGGGCACAAGAATTATTTTTATCGAACATGTTTGTGAAGCTTTAATTCACAACAAAATTTACAAATTCATAAAAAAGAATGTAGAAACATCATTATCAAGTTACCTAACCCTGAAAATAAATTTTTAAAATTTAAAAATTGGCATAAAAAATGAGAGTTCCATTTGTAATTTATGCTGATTCAGAAAGTTTGCTGGAACCTGTTTCAACATGTGAACCTATGTTCATTTGATAATAATTTAAATATATATAAAGATTTCACAGGTGTGGTTTATAAAATTTGTAAATGAACAAACAAACTTTTACAATTTTTGACTTTTTTAGGATTGGATTGCGGAAAGAACTTCATCACAGCTTTAATAAAAGATTGTACATTTCTTTTGGAAAATTATTTAGAACAACCGAAACCAATGAAAAGATTAACCGTAGACGAAGACCTTCATCATACAAATAGTGATACATTTCATATTTGTGAAAAAATATTTCTATCTAATGAAAATCGTGTAAAACACCATTGTCATCTAACAGGTATATACTGGTCCAACACATAGTTCTTGTAATATATTATTTCGTATACCTAAGTTTTTCCCTATATTCTTTCATAAATTTTCGAATTATGATGCTCATTTAATATTTAAAGACTTAAATTATATTTCTGTAACCAAATCTTATTTTTTTGAAGGAACAAAGAAATATTTTCACATAAAATTTTTAGATTCTTATAGGTTTATGCAATATAGTCTTGAATCATTGACAGAAAATTTAGGTAGAGCAAAGTTAGAAACCGTTAGAACACACTTTCAAAGTAATGAAAAATTAAAATCAAAAAGATATGCTAAATCAAATAATAAATATATGGGGGATCAATATAACCCTGCAGAACCGTCTGAATATATAATATATTTAGATGCAAATAATTTATATGGTTGGGTCATGTCGTAACTACTTGCGTACGGTTCTTTTAAGTGGCTTGAAAATCCATCAAATTTGCATGTAGATGAAATTTCTGATGATTCTGAAATAGGTTACGTTTTGGAAGTAGATTTAAAATATCCTCAATCATTATATGACATTCACAATGATTTACCATTTCATTGTGAAAGCAAAAAACCTCCCAATGGTAAAATAAATGAACTATTATTACAGTTAAATGATAAAAAAAATTATATAATTCATTATAAAAATTTGAAGCAATGCTTAAAACAAGGCCTAATTTTGGAAAAGATTCATAGAGTCATACATTTTAAAAAATCTGATTGGTTAAAAAAGTATATTAACTTGAATACTAGCCATAGAGCTTTAGCAACGAATTCTTTTGAAAAAGATTTTTTTAAATTAATGAATAATGCTGTTTATGGTAAAACTATGGAAAACTTTGATAAGAGAAAAATAGTTAAAATAGTCGATTCTTGGGAGAATAGAGCGAAACATCTTGAGGCAAGATCATTGATTATGAAACCAAATTTCCATAGTATTGCAATATTCAATGAAAATCTTTCTGCGGTTCAGTTAAATGCGCTGAAAGTGTTATATGATAAGCCGATATACTTGGGTTTCACAGTCCTAGAGCTGTCTAAATTGCATATGTATGTAGGTGTATTTGTTTAATAAAAATTAAATCCAAGGTGTTTCTTTTAATATTTTAAGATTGAAGTTTTATTCCAATAAATGTTTTTTTTTTTTTTCCTGTTACTCCACTAGGGAGCATAGGGCTTCCAATTGAAGTCTCCAATCTTCCCTGCTTAACGCTTTTTCTTCAATCATGCTCCAGGACAAATTGCATCTGCTTATTTCACTTAGGACAGTGCGCTTCCACGTCATTCTGGGTCTACCTCTAGCTCTAGAACCTCCTTGTGGATTCCAACATAGCGAAACTCTGTTTATGTCATTTTCATTTTTCCTCAATGTGTGCCCGATCCATTTCCACCTTCTCCTGGTTATTTGTTTTACTAGGGGTTCCTCATTTGTTAAGTTCCATAGATCTTTATTGCTGATTCTGTTCGGCCAGAAAATTCTGCATATGAGTCTTAGGTGCTTGTTTATGAAGACTTGCAGCTTATTCTTGATGGTGTTCGGTAGCAGTCATGACTCACTACCATATGTTAGAGTGGTTTTAACACAGGAGTTGAATATGCTAATTTTTGTTCTTCTAGATATTTGGTTGCTGTTCCATATAGGCCGAAGTCTGCCGAATGCTGATCTTGCCTTGCTGATTCTATTTTGTACATCTTCCCTAGTACCACCTGTAGGAGTTATTATGCTACCGAGGTAACAGAATTCGTCTACGCTGTCTATGTGTTGGCCTTCTAGTATGATAGGGGTGTTGCTTGGGCAGTGAACAAACATTGCCTTAGTTTTGTTAATGTTTATTTCGAGCTCTCTTTTCCGTGCCGCCTGCTGTAGAAGGTTCAGTTTCGACTGTGTTTCAGCTTGGCTGTGTGACAAGAGGCAGATGTCGTCAGCGTAGTCGAGATCAGAGAGATTCCTATCATCAGACCAATTGATGCCATCCCAGGTGTTACTGATTTCTCTCATTATGTCATCCAAGACTAGTGTGAATAACAGTGGCGATAGAGGGCATCCTTGTTTGACTCCTGCATTCGTTGTGAATGGATCGCTGGTATTTCCACTATGTGATACCGAGAGTTCGGCGTTATCATAGAGAGCACGAATTATACTCACGATTTTCCTTGGTATATTCCTGTTCACAAGGGCTTTCCATATGGCTTCTCTTTGTATAGAGTCGAATGCCTTCTTAAAGTCAACGAAGACCAGACACAGCGGTGATCGCCATTCGTGTGATTGCTCCACTATTATTCTTAGTGTGTTGGCTTGATCGAGACAGCTTCTACCCGGCCTGAAGCCAGCTTGCTCGTTTCTTAGCGTGTTCTGCACCTCTTCTTGGTGTCTATTCTGAATAATGTTTGTGATGATTTTATATATCGTATTCAGTAATGTAATACCCCTCCAGTTGTTGCAATCAGAAAGATCACCTTTCTTTGGAATTTTAATAATAATTCCTTTTTTCCATGATGATGGTATTGTTTCTGATGCCCAAGCGCTTATTATATGCGGGTGGATGAGTTCTGCTGATGATTGTGGATCTGATTTTAGTATCTCACTTGGTAGACCATCGTCTCCTGCTGCCTTATTACTTTTCAATCTTAAAATGGCGTCTTTGATCTCACGGATTGAGGGTGCTGAGCTGAGAATAGCGGTGTTTTCTTCACTGAGGTCATTGGTGGTTACTTCCGAGTGAGGGCTGTGTGTCGGCTGAATGTTGCTTATTTCCTCAAAGTGCTCTTTCCAACGCTGGGTTTGTTCTTGAATGTTGGTTAGAGCGTTGCCGTTTCGATATTTTATAGGGCGGTTAACTCTGTGAGATCGGTTTGTAAGGCTATTTACGATATTGTGTACTGATCTTATATCATTCTTGCCAGCTGCTGTTTCTGCTTCTCTAGCCATTTTCTCAATGTGTTTTCTCTTATCAGCCCTGGCTCCTTTCTTAACTAGTTTGCTCTGGGTCTGATACTGCTGCCTTAGCGAGATAGAGTTATCAGTATTCATTTGGTTCTTTAGTTGTTGTCTATGTTTGATCAGGTTCCATGTTTGGTCAGAGATCCATGGTTTTCTATTATTCTGGTGTGTGCCTAGGACGTTTACTGATTTTTGTCGTATGGCTTTAGCTTTTTCATCCCATGACTGCTGCATGTTCTCTGATACAGTTTGCTGGATAGCCGTTATGATATTAGATTTTACTGCTGGGTTTCTGAGCTGGTCTAAGTTCAATTTGGCTTTGAGCTTCTGCGCGTTGGTAGTATTACGCCTTAAACGAATCTTTAGGTCAGCTGTTATAAGTTCATGGTCGCTCTGTATATCAGCACCTCTTCTATTCCTTACATCTAGCAATGAGTTTCTCCATTTTCTACTCACGCATATATGGTCAATTTGGTTCTTTATTTTACCACCAGGTGAGACCCATGTGTATTTGTGTATATCTTTGTGGGGGAACAGTGTGCCTCCTATAACCAACTGATTGGTTTGACATAATTCTACCAGTCTATCGCCATTGTTGTTACGTATTCCCAGACCATGTTTCCCTATTGTGTTTTCTAGGTTGATGTTGTTGCTTCCAATTTGCGCATTAAAATCACCCATCAGGATTACCAAATCGCCTCTGCTGATATCATTTAAAACGCCGCTTAGTTGGCTATAGTAATCGTCTTTTTCGTCATCTTCTGCGCTTTCAGTTGGTGAGTAACATTGAATGACCGAAACATGCCTGATTCTGCCGCAAAACCGAGCCGTAATAATTCTATCTGATACGGCTTTCCATGAGATTAGTGTATTAACTATGGTTTTCTCAATTAGTATTCCAACACCACCTTCTCCTCTGGATTCTTTGCCGCTGTACAGAAGAATGTTGCTGTTTGCCGATTTCATTTCACCACTTCCATTCCATCTTAGCTCACTTATGCCTAATATGCCTATCTTATATGCAGCCGCTTGTTGCTCTAATTGCGCAAGCCCGGATGCTTCTCTAAGTGTCCTAACATTCCATTGTCCTACTCGTGCCAATGGTCGTTGCCGTATTTCCAAATCTATTATATCCGAGGCTTCTTGCTTCCGTTTCTTGAATCCCTTTCAATTTAAGCTGAATAGGGGATTGTCCTATTGCAACCGATCCTAGTGTTTGCTAGGAATATAAGTTATTTGTGGGCTATATTGAGTTATTGAATTATTAATTATTGACAACTTGTTATATCTGTGAGTTATATTTTATAAAGTGAAAGTAGTTATGTATATTGGCTATTCTGATATGAGGATTATTTGAGATTATTGTATCTGTGAGTTATAGATATGAATTGAAAATTCGTTATAATATATATATGAAAGTTACTTTGATATGAAAATTATGCTAATATTAATTGCTATATGAAGGTATCCCCCATCGGGAATCGAACCCGAGAAAGCCGTACTGGTATGATTGCAATACTTGCGCTCCTATCAGCTAAGCCAGGGAGGGGATAAATAAAATGTTACAATTTTTATTTTATGTTTAAATTCTTTTAGATATTTAATTTTTTCCAAATAAGATCTTTTAACAATAATTAATTCAATTTTTATTTTAACTTTAATCTTAATTACAGTAAATCGTAATATAAAAAAGGTTTTTTTTCTACAGGCAAAATCTAATTATTACTCTATTCGTCGACGGTTATAGCAAAAGTGCTCTTTTTTTATTCATTCAATTCAAATGTGCATGTCATCTGTTTACGACATCTGTTTAATCAAAATGGCAAGACTAGAGTGACCAGCGGGCTAAATTTCTACATTCGGCCATCCTGATATTTTTATCGTCTCGAAAAACGAAACAAAAAAAAATTATTAGTTACTTTATATAAAATTAATTGATTAATTTATAGTGAGAAAAAAATGAGTTTATTAATTTTCATCAACGGTTGAGTCTTCTGAGCTACTTGAATCACCATCATTTAAATTTTCTATAAGTTTCCAATGTTTCATATAGTCCGCACTTGTTGTGGTTGTATGTGGGCCTTCGCTATTTCCTATTTTGGATACGGTGTATCTATCGTGTCCACCAATTTTTATAATTTTGTAGGGACCAAGATATTTGGCAGATATTTTTAATGATATTCCAAACTGCGTTCTCTTAATTGCCACGATATCACCAATTTCATATTTCTGGGATTTACGTTTTTTGTTATAACTTTTCCGGTTTTCCGTTTGCACTTTTTCAATATTATTTCGCACTTCGATTCTCATTTCATCTCGTTCTTCTAAGAATATATTTTCAATTGCTTCGTCTATTATTTGGCTAAGATTAATATCTTCATTGTTTCTCATTTTAACACCAGTTAAAATTACAAAAGGTGATCTTGCAGTGCTACGATGCATGGTTGAGTTTACACATCTTTGCAGCCTTCCAGTATACGTATACCATTTGCTCGAATCAGTCATAGATAATTTTGTTAAAACTGCAATAATTGTTCAATTTGTTCTCTCGATTTGGCCATTTCCTCGTGGAACGCCGGTTATGGTCAAAACATGTTCAATTTTCTCATTTGCACAATAATCCAGAAACAAATTGGATGTGAAAGCACTTGCCCTGTCAAAAATGATTCGTTTTGGATTACCAAATACATCTTTTTGTATATTCAATTTTTGGATTATTTCAGCTGCTGTTGTTGACTTAGTTGGGTAAATGCATACAAATTTTGAGAACGTATCAATTACACTAAATATGTAACGATATTGTTTACTTGTTTCAGTCATCGGCCCCAGATGGTCAATATGGTAAGTTCTCATTGGATAACATTCTTTATCGATTGTATTTAGATAACCTTCTTGTTTACCAGTTTTGTGATCACCTAATATGCATACAATACAGTTTTGTCGCACAACATAAATTTTTTCTTTTAATTTCGGTATGTGGTAATCTTTTTCAATAACATCCATCAATTTCTTCGCTCCAAAATGCTCATTTTCATGAATTACTTTTATAACTTCAGTTTGCATCATTTTGGGAATTCAGAGAAGTTTTCAATTCAAAAAATAGTCTTTGTATGGTGTTTGTTCTAATATTTTGCTGATAAGTTTCAGGTGATTATCATTTTGTTGAGCCGTTTTTACGCGCTCTAAGAAGTCGTTCGTTATAATGTAGGAAACTGGGTTTCTACTTAGAGCATCAGCATGCTTGAGTTTATTTCCAGGTCTATGTTCTAAAACGAATTGAATCTAAGTAACGAAGTAATCTTGAAAAAGTAGTGCCCATCCTGAGATTCTTGGAATTAAGTTCTTTTTTTGCATTGTACCCTTGAATGCCGCACAATCTGTGACAATTTTGAATTTTATGCCCAACAAGTAGACGCGCATTCTTTTTAATGCTGATATAATCGCGAGGACCTCTAACTCGTAGCTATGATAATTTTCTTCAGTGGGTGATGTTTTTTTGCTGTAATAATAAACTGGATGGAAATTATTATCATCAACTGATTTTTGCAGTAAAACGGCCGCATAACCCCACTTTGACGCATCTGTGTGGAGTTCTGTTTCAGCTTCTTGATGGTATAGTGCTAATACTGGTTTTGTCCATAAAATTGTTTTCAGTTCCTTAAATGCGATTTTTTATTTTTCGCCAAATATAAATTTGGTTTCCTTTTTTAGCAGATCTGTTAGAGGTCTTGCTATTATTGAGTATCACGGCACGAATTTTCTAAAAAATCCTGTGAGACCTAAAAACCTCTGTACCTGTTTCACAGTTATTGGTTCAGGAAACTTTTTTACCGCTATTATCTTAATTTCGGCTATGCGAACAGTGCCGTTTGAAATTTCAAATCCGAGATAAATAATACATCGACAAACGAATTGACATTTTTTTCATTTAAATTTCAAATTATACCTTTCTGCCAGCTTAAATACTTCATTTAATCTTTGTAAAATTTCATTTTCATCCTTTGCTAAGACTACAATGTCGTCCATATAAATTAAAATTATCTCCTTGTGGAGTAGTGGTTGAAAAATTACGTTGATATATCTCTCAAAAATAGTCGGTGACGTACACAAACCAAAAGGTGCTTTACAAAATTCATATTGCCTATTTGGTGTGCAAAAAGATGTGAATTTTTGGCTTTCTTTAGCGACATCCATATGAAAAAATCCATTTTCTAAGTCGAGCGTCGAAAATATTTTAGCTTTACTCAGCGCATCAATTTGATCTTCGATCAGTAGTAGCGGATATCTATCCCTTATAATTTGTTTGTTTAATTGGCGATAATCTATACATAGACGTTTGGTACCATCTTTTTTATTGGCTAACACAATTGGACTAGCAAAATCAGAGGTGCTTGGTTTTATTATTTCAGCTTTCAGCCATTTATCTATTTGCTGCTTTACAATGTTCTTTTCTAGTGGTGCAAGTTTTCTAGGATTTTGTTTAATTAATGTTTCGTTTTTTAAAATTATTTTTAATTCGACATTTGTAGATTTTTCATTACGCGGAGTGTAATTAGCTATCATGTTATTAATCTCGGCTTCATAATTTTTGTTTCCAATATTCAATTCGTCGGATGTAACATTATAAGACTCCATAGTTGAGATTTTATTTAGTTTTTTCACAAAAATACCATCGTTTGTAAGTTTAATATCAGTGTTTTTTAAAACATCTCTACCAAATAGCATGGGTAATTTGAGAAAATTTCCGGAGACAACATGTACTGTAGTTTTGTATTCTTTATCATCGATTTCTATATTGCCTTCAAATGCACCTAATGTGCAGACCGCGTCACTTGAAAGACCTTGTATTTTCATCGCTGTAGAGATCAAATCTAGTGCGCCTAGTTTTACATATTCATCTGCACTTATTAAAGTAAAATCGCTACCTGTGTCAATAATGGCAAATATAATTTTTCCATCCATTTTAATAATTTTACCGGATTCACAATTTTTATTTACTAGTGAGCATGACCCATCTTGTGTAGGACAATTTTTTGAAGTGTGGCCAAAATGTCTGCACTTATAACATCTAATTTCTTTTTCAGGACAAGTTGAACTTTTGTGACCCAATTCCTCATATTTATAGCACTTAATTTTTTCACTTTTGTATGGTGGTGTACTTGAATTTCTATTTTTTACTTTAAATCTATTTTGTTCACTAAAGTTCTTAAAATTTGTTAATAAACTTTCTTTATATTGATTGTATGCTACTAATTTCTCTTTTAAAGTTTTAATTGTTGTTGCGACGTATAAGATGGACTTATTACTTGATGAATCGTTAATACCATTAATAATATATTTCACTAAAGCAGGTTCATCATTCATTCTGCCTCTTACTGCAATTTCGCCAATTTTCAATATGTACTCCTGCACACTTTCATTTTTCTCTTGCTTGGTATTGTTTAATTTTCTATGTAGATCCGCTGAATTAATAATTTCATCAAACTCCTCAATTAAAAACTGTTTTAACTGATTCCATGTCGTCAATAATGGTTCAGCTCGAATAGCCCTTTTGGCTGTTCCCGTTAGCAGTCTTTTCGCAAAAATATTTAATTCTACAGTTCTGATTTTCAAACTTCTAGCCATTTCCTCTACATTAGAAATTCACATTCTCACATCATACTCATCATTTCCGCTAAATTCTGGAACAACAGCCTGAAAATCGCAAAATGTGGTATTACTTCTTTGATTTTGTTTTAGTTCTTCGACTTCTTCTTTTAATGCTGCAATTTCTGTGTCTCTATCTCGTTCAAAAATTTGGTTAAAATCGACTTCATTTTCTCTATTATGTGTGCTCTTTTTATTTTTCCTTCTTGCCATTTCTAAAATTAAAATTTTAAGATTATGCTTACTTTACCTAATTTCTGTATAATCGGAATTTCCAAACTTCTGATTTTCAAATTATAGGTTAATTCCACATGTACTTTGGTTGAGCCCCCAATTGTAGCTGTGTATTTGTTTAATAAAAATTAAATCCAAGGTGTTTCTTTTAATATTTTAAGATTGAAGTTTTATTCCAATAAATGTTACAATTTTTATTTTATGTTTAAATTCTTTTAGATATATAATTTTTTCCAAATAAGATCTTTTAACAATAATTAATTCCATTTTTATTTTAACTTTAATCTTAATTACAGTAAATCGTAATATTAAAAAGGTTTTTTTTCTACAGGCAAAATCTAATTATTACTCTATTCGTTGACAGTTGTAGCAAGAGTGCTCTTTTCTTATTCATTCAATTAAAATGTGCATGTCATCTGTTTACGACATCTGTTTAATCAAAATGGCAAGACTAGAGTGACCAGCGGGCTAAATTTCTACATGTATAACTTTCACTATGATTACATGAAGCCTAAGTATAATTTAAATATAGAATTGAATTACATGGATACCGATAGTTTTATATATAATATAAAGACTGAAGATTTCTATGAAGATATAAAATCAGATATGTTTGAAACTGATCAAACAAAACTAATTTTTGATACATCTGATTATGATACCAATAATGTTTGCGGTTTACCGCTCGTAAATAAAAAAGTGATTGGTTTATTTAAAGATGAAAGTAATGGAAAAATTGTGAAAGAACTTATAGGACTTAAATCAAAAATGTATTTATTAGATATTTCGCCCAATAAAATTATAAAAAAAGTAAAAGTATAAAAAAAAGCTGCTGTAAAAAAATTAACTATAAATGACTACAGGAAATATTTATTTGAAAATATTCTTTCATATGGTAAACTGAATATTTTCAAGTCTAAATTACATACTATATATACACAGTCATTAAATAAAATTGCTTTAAGTTCTTAAGATCATAAGAGGTAGGTAATCAATGATAACATTAAGACTCTAGCTTGGGGTCATTATTCTATTCAAAATAATGAGCCATATATAGATATATAATAATGTTTACAAATAAAATCCGACTCAGGATAAAAATTTGATAAATCTTGTAGATATCTCTAAAAAGTTTTTCAAAACAAATTTAAAAATAAAATAATAAAACAATATGAAATAAAACAAAAAAAAATTTTATTAATTTTATTTGTATTAATATTGCAAATCACACAAGAATATATTGCAATATTACAAAACCATCGGCTACTAAGGCCATTACAGGTCGAATACTATTATTAAATTATACACTAATATTATTTATTTTTTATTTACTCTATATTTGGTAGCAAGGGAGATTTGTTTTCAATTAATAAAACTTGCTACCTGTGCAGGTTTTGAACCCGCACTCCCTTGATTAATAAGCCACGTGCTTAACCACTAGGCCACCGAGGCCCCAAAAGAAACTTTATTTCGCAATAATTTTATAATTATGATAAGTTTTTGTGAAGTGACATTTCCCATTCTCGTTGATTCGGTCCTCCGAGAGTCCGACATGGTCCTAAAGGTCCGATTTGGACCTAAAGATCCGCTTTGATCCTAATGGTCTGCTTCGGTCCTAAAAGTCCGCTTTGGTCTTAAAGGTCTGCTTCGATCCTAAAAGTCCGCTTTGGTTTTAAAGGTCCGCTTCGGTCCTAAAGGTCCGCTTCGATTCTAAAGATCCGCTTCCGTGCTAAAGGTTCGACCCACGGACTGAAATTTTTTTGGAAAGCGTCCCAGGAGGTGATCCCTCTTTTTTAAAATCGTATTAGGTATATAAATTGGAGGTTTTCAAGTTATTTTAATTTAGTATACAAAATGAGGAGCAAGGCAGTAGCAGATTTACAATTTGTTATTGGAAACAATAAACAATATTTTTTGAAAGAGTTTGCTTTGGTGTCTGAAGGCTTCCTCATTCCAATATTGTTTGTGTTTAAAGCGCCTTATTCACTTGAGGAGTTAAATGAAAATGCTAAACAACAAAATAAATACGTACAACAAAAATACAATTAATGGACTTGACTGGAATGATGGATTTATAGAATATTTAAAAATTAAAAATATTTTAAAGGAACATTTAAATCCATTCGATGTCATTTACGTAAAGGGGTACCAGACAAAGGAATTTTTAGATAAATTTGTTCCGAGTTCAGTAGAAGTTATCAATTTAGATAATGACATTCCATCTCTTTAGAAACTAAGGAATTTCACCACCATTTGCCCTCACCATCATATTACGGAAAATTTACAAAGATGTGCTGTAAAAAATTGTATGAATTTATATATGTATTTAATAAAATAAAATAATTGGTTTTAAAAAATATTTGTTTTATTTATTGTTGACCAAGATATTTTTTCTGACAAAAACATAGGTATTTCATAAAATAGTCTGGAATAGTTACACTGAGCTATGTGTAAGTTCGTTGGAATGTAGAAATCTTCTTGTTCCAATCTTAATTTATTCTTTGCGATACATCTCTCAACATATTTGAATACATATATTTCCTATATTTAGTCATTGTTATTTTCCATCACTGCTTGTATAAAGTCTAGCATGAGACAAAAGCGAGTGTACTTCCTTTTGATCCTTTTGAATTTAATTTTGGTTCACTCTTTTTAAAATCGTGATAAAATGTATACCACTCCAAATAATTCATTTCGCTTATGACTTTGTTTTGTCGTTGGAAAATTATTGATGCAGCAAAATTTTCAATATTATATCCAATTTGAATTCTTACCGTTTGTTTTTTATCCAAAAAATAGATATAGCTTAATAAAAGGTTCTGCGCTGGCCTATCTTTTTGTGTTTCAAATACTTCTGAATTTGTTGATTGCTCCATCTTTTTTGTTTTAACTGATTAATTTTATTTTAGAATTTTGTAATTATAGTTTCTTTCCTACATTTTTAAAAAATTTTTCGAAATATTCTTTGTATTTTTTTATCGTTTTTAAGTGGGGATGATGTATCGATAGATATACACAACAATAATGTCCGAAAACAGATGTTAAATTACTTTGTAAACGCTTATTGTTGTAAACGAAACATTTCGATTGATTTTGTAGAAATTTTATAATCTCATTGTGAAATGGTGGATTTCCAAATGAATCAAAATATTCTGCACACCCTTGAAGTGGAACAAATATTGCTAGCCAATGTGTTCCCTTTTCATTAGAAGTATCAGTATTTACCACCAAAATACTAGGTTTTGAAACTTGTTTTGGCAATTGATCAAGAGCATGAACACCTCTAAATATTTTATGTGTTAAGTTATTGCATTTCAGCACCTTTGAAATCTGAAGTTTATTCATTTTCTTGCAAACGGGAAATATCAATTAGTCGAGTATTTCCTCGTACAAATGTTGTTAAAAACTCTGCTTTAAGTTTTCCATTTGTTAAGACTATATCGAATTTTTCAAGCAAATTTATTGAGTTATTAGTTATTTTTTCGTTATCGATATGTCCAAAAGAGTAGTTCTCAATGTCTGTTCTTTTTAAATATTTGACAGGAAATTTATACTTTAATTCTTTTACAATAGTTTTACATTTTTCTTTTATGCCAGCCACAGCAATATTTTTTACAAATATTGTATTGTTATTGTCAGTACAGAATGATAAATCTACTAGAGCACATGCCATTTTCGAATGAGTAGAAATGGTTCATTAAACTTCCTTTTACATGTTTACGTATACGTTTCGATTTTTATCAATTTCGATATTGGCATCGAATTCTGCAAATACAATGCATGTTAATGTTGAAGTTAACGGCTCACTGAGTCTTGCTGCAATCTTTACTACTCCCTGGTTCAATAAACTCTGACATGTATCTGTTCCCGAGCCGTCTGGTGATAAATCAAAAGCAAGTATTGTATAACGTTTTGCAAAAAGTTCTTTTGAAATTTGATGTCCTCTATCAGAATGATGTATGCCAGTTCCACTGAATAATGTTAAATATGCACGAGAATTACAAAGATTATTCGATGTAAAACTCGTTTCAATTGCAGAGTTTAGTGTAGGCACTCCATTCACATATAATTGAAATTGTGTGAGATTTTGATGATCGAAAAGGTATGAATTTTTTGATCTTTTCCTTTTTAAATTTTCATTATTAACCATACAAAATACAAGAGCTTTTGGTATTTGCCCTATAAATATATATTATCCAATGATATGTTGGAAGCGTTAGCTGGAATTGTAAGTATTTTGGTTTCACTTCTGGTATAAAAATATTTCGCGTTAGCCTTTTCCGGTACAGTGTTGTGTGCTATGAATATGCTAGGATTTATTGTTAAATATTTCATGTATAATGTAGCTTCGAGAATTTTTAAATAATCTTCATCATTATTGTTAAAGAAAATATAAAAATCTTGTTTCTCTAATGCTAAAGAAATGCGAATGTCAACATTATTTAAAAGTAAAGTATTGAAGAAATCTACATGTAATTTTCCCATTAATTCTACTATTGCAGAATTGTTGTAATGGTATAATGGTATAATGGCTTTATAATGGTATAAGGAATCTGAAGGAGTGATGTTTTTTCCGTTAGAGTTACATCACATTATTTAATTAAAGAGTTTAATAAATTATTTACAGCACTGGGCTGTGGAGCTGCCCTTGCTTCAGTTCCGATTTCTATTTTATCGGTTGCACTCCAAAGTGGTCCATCTTTTAATATTTGAACTTTAAACTTTATATAGGTACTGGATAAATCTCGATATGTATCTGCATTCCCAAGCGAAACAAATTCAATGGTTGACGACGATGCCTCTAAAGAAGCTAAAGGATTGTATGCTACCTCTTCTGAACGCAAAATACTTGTTTGTACGTATAATGATGCAAAAAGATCAAGTTCAGATTTCATACATTTCATTTTTAATTGAATATATCGGAGGCTTTACTTTGCTTTTTTCGTCGTTTCGACTTCAAATGTGTCTTTTTAGAAACTGCTCGGCTTTTTATAGCCCTTCGTTTTCCAGCTGCCAACGCCCGCACTTTGCTACTTCCAAACACAGATTATTGAACTATATCTGAATGAATCATCACCATTCCATTCAATTCATCTTTATTATTAGCAACAGCTAATTTGATTAACTTTTATATAGAAACTATCTTCGTCAAAAGTCTGCGATATTCGAATAAAATCCCCTCGCTTAGATTCTGACACTTTTTTAAATATTACATCATCATAATTTTAGGAGTAGAGATATATGTGAAAACTTCATTAAAAAATTCTTTGAACACTTGATTTCGAGTAAACCCGGGATTAGCAGTTATATTTTTAATAAGCGTTGGCAAGAAATTAAACTTCCAATTATCCAAATGTAATTCCGAATCGTCATATGAATAATATGTGTAGCCTGGTTTTTCAATGTTTCTTACATAAACATTATACTGTCCAATATTGATAAAAGCACATTTCTCTTTGTTAAATTCTTCTGTTTGTAGAAAATCCTTCAGATATATTTCTGAAAGACCAACTTTCCAATTTCCAAAATCCAATTTTCTTAAATCAAAGTGAATAAGTAATTTATTTTCGAATCAAGCTAAAGAGTTGTATGGAAACAGTGTTAAATTATCATTACTAAACAATGTTACATAGAAGTCATCTTGACTATCCATCTTTGTTAACTTCTTCTAAATCATAAAATGTTGTACTATTTATATGTTGTCCATTCCGTTGTTAATGAAGTTCTTAGTTTTGAACTTCTAAGTAATGGTTTTAGTTTTCGTTTTTTTCTTTTTGGAAACTGAAAGTATAGTTGAGGAAATTGAACTAACGGCCGATCTTAGTGTCTTCTTTTTTTCAGGAGATGGTACAGCAGCGGTAATTGCATCCCCACTTGTTGTTTCAAACATTCGCTAATCAGAGGTTAGAGAGAGATTCGATAATCAGAGCTTAGGTCTTCGACTAATTTTTCATCTTTCAACATTTCAGTTTGAGTTAATTTTTTAAATGAATTTTTTCATTTTTTGATCCAATAAATCCATCATCTTGAAATAATTTACTAAATTTTGAAAATATTTCTGGTGACATAATAATCATTCGCTGTATTATGTCTTACTGAGAAGTTTTCCTATTACACCAGATAATAAAGATAATGTAGGTAAAAATCCTCCAAGTCGAATTAACATTTTTCGTTTAGCTTTTATACCTTTTTATGGACACGCTAAGAGTCTCAATTGTTTTTTATGTTTCTTTAGTTTTGTTTTTTGTGATGGTGATATTTTATTGTTTCCGTTTAACACATTAATTGAAATTTCAGTAATAGTTTTTATTATATCATCATCACAATATTTTAGAATATTATTACGAAAATTCTTGTTGTTGCATTTTTCTAGTATGTACATGTAACATATGTCGGTTTTTCTTCAACCGTTTCATATTTTAAGCAATTGTTTAAATCTTTGGTAGCACAAAAACAAACTTTTATATTTTCCGGATTTTCCTCTAGTTGTCTAGCTAGAGGAAAAATCTGTGATTTGTCTCGAGGGTTTTTAAAAAGTACCAAATATTTACAATTTAATAAAATATCCCATGAGAATTTCCTCTGATCAAAAATGTTTTGCGTTAATAATATAATTGGCAAATTACGGTGATGCGAACCTTTAGTAAAAAGTTCACATACTTGTTTGTTTGCTGAATCTAAAATTAAATCATCTAAAACAATTAACGTAGGTTTATTTTCATTTTCACTAAGCTCTTCCGGAATGCCGGTATAAAAATCTATATCAGGGAAATCCATTTTTCTTGGAACAGCAGAAATTTCTGAGTTACACCATTTTATTTTTTCAATTTCGGGATGTATAAATCTAGTAATATTTTTGATCAAGTTGCATACAAATGTTGTTTTCCCACAACCTCATGGTCCCGCAACCATCATTGTAAACGGATGATTAAAATATATCATTATCGGTTCGCGTTTTAAAAGTCATTGGAAGGTAATTAGATTTGTTCTTCAAATATATAAAAGCATAAACGTGTATATTTTACTCTCATTTTAAAAGATGGAGGTGAAAGAAGTGGAAGAGTTTTTAAAATCATATTCTTTTGTCTTATTAAATGAGCATAAGCAACGTATTTTTCACATAAACGTATTTTTCACATTTTCATATAAATACGTTAAAGAATTTTCAACAACAGAAAAATTTACATCAATATATTGAACTCATTTTGCTCTTTGTCCTTAGGCTTATGACAACTCGTCATCTGGACCAGATACATGTAACTGTTGCTCTATAGAAAATTATAAAATGGAATTGAAAATCTGATTAAATGGTACAAGCATAATGTCAAGGGCACAAATAGTATCGGAAATACATAGACCAGCCAGACGAAACTTTCGTCGAAGAAAATTTATTCAAAAAGGCTTAAACGATACATGGAAAATCGATTTAGTAGAAATGATTCCATATGCAAAGTATAACAAAGGAAATAAATATTTATTAACTGGAACGTGCTCTTTTTTCTTTTGTTGTATTGCACGTAAGGTTTGCTTTGGGTGTGTTTTTTGGTTGTAACTACGTTCAATAAGATCACTTTACAGTGTATGCTAAAAACTGTTGAAAGTTTTATAAATCATTTGCACATTCAAGGCAAACATTTAATTTAATTTAATTCACAAACAAATTGTGTTGTCAAGCTCGCGGTATTCATATCGTACACATATAATTTTCATAATTTTTATTGTTTCTTTATCAATTTAAATTTTAATTTGATATTTCACTTTTTTATTTAATTATAAATTTTAATTTGTTGATTTTTACTTATATTGTTTTTTTAAAATTTTACAAAATTACCAATTTTAATGTAGATTTCTGCAATATACGCGGTTTACAGACGAATTTCAATGCCGTCACTTGCCATTTAAATTCTAGCAAACCAGCAATTCTTGCCCTATGTGAAACTCAAATTAACGGCCAGAATGATAATTTTAATATTACTGGCTACACATCGTTTCACATTTCGTGTCTTAAAGAGGTATCGCCATCTATATTAAAAATGACACAGCTTTCAACACTCTTAATAAATTCAAATGTTCTAGCCCAACTTTCCACTATGTTTGGGTAAAAATCCTTGTTAGAAAGCAAGTCATACATTTCTGTTTCTTATACAAATCACCCAACTCAAGTGAAGAGGAAGCTGTTATGGAAATTGAAAATCTCTCAAAGTAGATCAATGAAATTTTGGATTTATATCCAGGAACTGAAATTGTTCTGGCGGGTGATTTCAATATTCATAATAGGGACTGGC
This sequence comes from Poecilobothrus nobilitatus, assembly GCA_947095535.1. Lineage (NCBI taxonomy): Eukaryota > Metazoa > Arthropoda > Insecta > Diptera > Dolichopodidae > Poecilobothrus > Poecilobothrus nobilitatus. The sequence goes on along the minus strand of CAMUPU010000033.1, from coordinate 6,393 downwards.
TTCACTTTTCTAGTAACACCTCTCTGAGTCAAAACTCAATTGGAAAACAAGTTGAACTATTCTCATCTCTTTTCCCACTTTCTCAACTTGTCCAAAATCCCACTAGGATCCCGGATCGTGCTGATCAAGATCAAGCTACCTCTTGGATCTGTTCCTGACCACACACCCTGAAAAATATGTGGTTTCAGTTGGTTGCCCCCTGGGTGGCTCCGACCATTGTTTAGTTAAAAGAAGTTTCCGGGTAGGCCCAATTACCAATCTAAGGACTCCTCCGAGGAAATTAGTATGGCGATACAGCCATGCGAACTGGGAGGGTCTTAACAGTTTTTTCAGATCCCTTGATTGGTAATTGTGCTTCCGCGATAGGAATGTCAACTTTGCTGCAAATGCGATTTGTGAAACAATTTTACTTGGAATGAGGTTATTTATTCCTCACCCCATGAGAACTATTAAACGGAAATCCAAATCTTGGTTCAATCGCATTTGCAGTGAAGCCATTTTTAAAAAGGAGGAGGCTTTTAAACTGTATCAAAACAATACGTCGGAGGCTCTCAGGGCAAACTATATAGTGGTTCGAAACAGGTGCAAGAGAGTTATCAACAGGCAAAAATTCTTATTCAACCTAAAATTGAAACGCAAACTTATCCACATGCCTAAGAATAGCAAATCCTTTTGGTCATTTGCAAAAAGTTTAAAAGAAGAGGGTAGCGGGTCTTCTTTTCCTCCGCTTGTTGATATTAATATCATGATTGTGTCAGATTCCAAAGAGAAAACGAACTTGTTTGGCAAGCAGTTCTCTTCCAACTCGACACTACCTCAGTCAACTTTAAAGCAACCAACTGTTCCTGAAGTTGACTTCCTTCGGTAAAATATACTTTAGGACAAGAGCAGTGATGAAAATCTTGAAAAATCTTGATGCAAAAAAATCAGCCGGTCCTTTTATCTTTCCTTTTTTATCTTTCCTTTACTTCGGGTATTCACCCTACCCAATGGAAGGTTGCGCATGTTTTCCCAATTCCAAAAAAAGGTAATGAAAGCGATCCCTATAACTACCGTCCTATTGCTATAACATCGGTTCTTTCCAAGGTAATGGAAAAAATAGTAAACCAAAAGCTTTTGAAATATCTGGATCATAGAGGTTTGCTTCATGATCGACAATACGGGTTCAGAGCCCGTCGTTCAACCGGTGATCTCATGACTTACCTTTGCGAAAAGTTGAATATCAGCCTTCACCATTCTGGTGAATCTAATGTAGTGGATCTGGATATTTCTAAAGCGTTCGACCAAGTCTGGCATGATGCTTTATTAGCAAAATGCAAAGCGTTAGGACTAGGTAGAGTCTTTCTAAAATGGATTGGAGATTTCCTTTCGAATCGCATGATTCGGGTATTTGTCGATGGTTATTCATCTGACAATTTTATAATTAATGCTGGTGTCTCTCAGGGATCGGTTTTGTCCCCCACTCTCTTCTTAATATTTATCAATGACCTACTTTCAATTACCTCCAATCCAATCCATAGTTTCGCAGATGACAGCACCCTTATAGCTTCCTATGAATTTCATAGTCGCTGTGGTATTAATCACCAAATTAATAGAACAGCAAGAAACTTCTCAATCAGTGAGCTAAATAATGATTTAGCGAAAATACAAAAATGGGGATTGATTTTTACAAACAAAAATGGGGATTGATTATAGTTGATTTCAACACCAAAAAAGCATTGCGTTTAATCTCGCGCAAAGTAGCTACTACTACACCCAACCTGACTTTTCAGGGTGAAGCTTTGCAGCACTCAAAAGATTTAAACATTCTGGGCATCGAGTTAAATCAGAAATTGACCTGGTCAAATCATATTTTTGGTACAGCTAAAAATGCTGCTAAATGTCTAGGTTTCTTGTATCGCTGTGAAGCTTACTTTTCTCCTTCCGATCTTCTCAACATCTATAAAATGTACATTAGACCGAAAATGGAGTATAACGCACATATTTGCGCTGGAGCACCCCAAACAGCGCTGGGTTATTTCGACAAAGTGCAAAACAGAGCTATTCGCCTTATTGGCGACCCCAGTGTTACCTCAACGCTCACTCCACCTTGCCATCGTCGTACTGTTGGGTCATTGACCCTCTTTTATAGATACCTTGTAGGCGTGAAAACCTGTTCTAAAGAAATAAAACAATTGATGCCTCCACTCAAAGTTTTCCAACGTGAAACGAGGAGTGCAACAGATGCCCACCCATACACTGTCGAACTGGCAAGATGGCGCAATACAGCATTCGGAAATTCGTTTGTCATGCGCACGTCGCGTTTATGGAACCTTATGCCCCCACATGTGTTCCCAAAAGTTGGTAATTCATTTGTGTACGATATATCGAAATTCAAGAAGAACACTAACATCTTTCTTCAAAATAACTATCCAAATTTTTCCCTTCATCCTCCATAATCCCAATTTTCCTATATTCAAACACCGAAGTAATCCTTCCCCCATCCTTTTCCCCAAAACCAAGCTGTACATTATATGATTATGTATTAAAGGTCCAATCCTATAGTTTGGTTTTTGCTTGGCATGCAAAACATTTTTAAACGTGCTGGAACACACCCAAAAAATATTAAACCTGATCAAGGAAAAGAGTTTTTCAACAAAGAATTTAGAAAACTTATGGAAAGAAAAAAAATTAATCATTATCATACATATTCTGAAATGAAAGCATCCATAGTAGAACGTTTTAACCCGACTTTAAAAAATTCAATGTGGAAATAGTTTAGTTTTCAGGGTAATTATAAATGGATATCTATTTTACCCTCACTTATTGAGAAATACATCGTACAATTAAACTCAACCAAAAAAAGTTACAAAGAAAAACGAAAAATTACTATTAAAAACTGTCTACAGTAAGTTAAAAGTGTTTCGTAAACCAAAATATAAAGTTGAGGATTATGTTTGTATAAACAAATTTAAAGGTATTTTTGCAAAAGGTTATCAACCCAACTTTACAATTGCAAAAATTAAAAGAACTGATCCAATAAATATACAATTTACTTACACAAATAATCCAATAACCGGTTCTTTTTACGAGCCTGAAGTAACACAAGTGACAAATCCACATGTCTATCTTGTAGAAAAAATATTAAAAAAAAAAGAAATCAAGTTTTAGTTAGATGGCTTGGTTTTGATAAAAAGCATGATTCATGGATAAACAAAGAAGATATTACTTAATACTCTACACATATTTAAAATACTTGAATTTTTTTATTTATACATTTTAATTTCTCTTTTTTATTTTAGTAAAGTTAATAATATTATTTTAATAAAATACATTTATCACAAAAAGCCTTTTGTCATTTTGCATATGTACTTAATTCTGTATTCAAATCAAGTTCATGATTAAGTTCATTAGTTATTTTAGTCACGATTTTATAAATACAACCGCAGTAAATACACCTGTTTCATGTTTTATATTAAAAAAGACTTAAAATAGCTTCAAATTATCAAGTTAGTGTGCATTTAATTAACATTTTTTAATTAAAAACGATAAAAATTCACGCAAAACCATAAACATTCACTACATACTGTAGGATATTTTTGATAATGTCATAACACTACATCTTTCCAATATAATATGTATAGTCTATTCAAAATCTAAGATCGTTGATACATGCTCCCAATAACTTCGGCGGGGTTCGCTTCGATCCTTGCTATGGCCACAGGCCCCCTTTTTAATCATACTACCAAAGCAATAATTCCATAAAATTTTCTTGATATTCAAACTTTCCAATTTGAGATCCTAAATCTTATTCCAATTCTCCGAACCTGCCGAATTTCCAACTTTCCCTTTTCTCTAAACTTGCTGAAGCTTCTACGCTTATAACATCGTACCAAAGGCTTAAACCACCTACCCTTAAAACTTTTTAAACCCACTTAATAATTTAATTTTTAAATTTCATAACACATATTCTCACAGTCCAAACCTAAATTGAAATTCATAGTACCCTTTATTCAATCTTATAATATATATTTTTTTCCGTTATTCTTTTTTAACAACAAACAATAATTTTTTTCATATAAAAAACTGGCGCCTTACGACTTTTGTGCCAGAATCGGCATATTCTATCTACTAGTTAGATGCTATTATGAGAGAACTTAGGTCTCTGAAAATAAATATGAGTCATTTCAGAAAATATTTTTGTATCGCCCCCTGTTTCGGAGCTTTATGGGGTCAAAAACTAAAAATTTCTTATTTTTAAACACCTGTAACTTGAACACCTGTCCAAATTTTTTTAAAGTAATATACAAGAATTAAAGCTCCAATATTATATTTTTATTTCTATTAACAACTTTTCTTAATAATATAGGTTTACCTTAAAATTGACGAAAGGGTGACATCATTTTTCTAAATTTTTCTAACAAATTTTTTTAACGATGTTTTTGCATTTTTTTTACGCGATAATTTGAAATTGTTGAGGATGATGCGTACTACAAAAGAAAACATAAATAAAAAATATAACGCTTGCTTGAAGAATTTATATTTATATGATATTAGTATACATACTTATATAATTCATGTTTATTTACATATCGCATATGACACTGATGAATGAATGATATATAATACATATGTATAGTATAGATTATTATACACATGCCGCTTGGTATTAAATAGTATTATAGCATATTTGGAAAACTTTTGGATTGATAATCGTTATGTGGAAGGTTAAAAAGGCAATGAACATACAAACGGTTCGAACGGGTATCTGAGAGTTAACAAAGGCAAAGGTATTCTTCCTCGTTTTTTTATTTATATATATTCATGTTCTTTATTTTATTAAATCATTTTTAGATTTTTTTTTACTTTTACTTTCATATTTTAAATTCTTCTTTTTATTAAAAAAGAAAAAAAAATTTTACATTGTTATAAACGTAAAATTTTAAATAAAAAATTCAACTTAATTTTATTGTTTGATTATAATTTTCAGGTTTTTTATTTTCAGATATATATTTTCTTTAATTCTTTTATAAATAAGAACAAAAGACACTGAAGTTGGGCATTAAAAAACAAACTTGATTTGATTTGAAAAAATTCTTTTCTTACTATTTATGCAAATAATAAAAACTTTTAAGAACTAAATATGGATTGCCTTCTTGTTTACGTTTTTTTTAATTATTTTATTACTTGATATCCAAAAGTATCTTCGTAAGTATATCTTCTTTTACCTACATATGTATATTTTATTAAGCATATGAATTTACGCAATAAAAACAAACTTTATTTAACTTAAAAAAAAAATAAATCTTTTCTTACTATTTGTATTATATCCTATTATAAAGTATAAATAAATTTATTGAAAAAGCTAAATATGATAAACTTGTTCAATTCATTAACTCTGGCTGAAAACTTCCACACTACCAACAACCTTCACTTCCTACTAGAACTTATAAGTTAATAACCCATGCTTTAACCAAGAATAACCTACATAAAATCCATTGTTCAGTTCATTAACCTTGCCTGACAACTTTCACAGTACCAACCACCTTAACGTCCTACCAGATCATATAAGTTAATAATCCACGCTTATACAATTAAACAGGTTTTTGACCTACTAACCAAGAATGACCTACATTAAACCCATCAATCAAAAATGTAGGTCAGTGGGTACTGCGGTATGGCATAATTTTTTTCAAATGACAGACTGTCTCTTTACCTACTTTTATATATTGCTAGAATGATTTTTTCCATTAAGTGATTGGCAAGATTTTATATTGCTTCTTGTTTCTTAATTGGTAGAAATTAGGTTTTTATATTAAACAACTCATACAAAAAAATGTATTATATTTCCTAATATAAGTTTTGTCTTTGTACTCGTACGATAAGGATCGGGTATATTAAAATTGCTCCTCCGTTTGTAATACCTCGAAATAAGCTAGCTAGATATTCCTTCAAAAGTATGGATCAGATCAGAATTAAATTCTAAGTCGATTAAGCTTTGTCCGTCCGTCCGTCTGCCCGTCAGCAAGATAACTCAAAAACTAAGAAAGCTAGAGTCTTGAAGTTAACACAAAATATTCTTAAATCAATTTGTAGGCTCCCTATTTTTTTTGGTTGATGTCCAACCAAAACTTCGAGAAGCTTTCGAAGAACTAACTCTTATCTCCACATTTTTTTTAAACAGAGCCATGAAATTTTATCTGCTGATAGATATCATAAAAATATTAATTTTATGGAACAACTTTTTTCTGTAGTCCCACCAGTTACGGAGCTATAGCTCTCCAAATTTCGAAAAACCTCTATATTTAAATTGTTATAACACAAATTGTATAAGGTTCTTCAATTTGAAAACGCCAAACAATTACTGCTTTTATTAGCTTTAAAAATATATATACAATAAATATATACTTGTGG
>CAMUPU010000032.1:32500-36849 GCA_947095535.1 Poecilobothrus nobilitatus | reverse complement strand
GTCACCCAGTTTTTTAAGTTTATCTTTTCCGCATATGGTTACGTTGTTCATGGTTTCACATCTCCCTAGTATGCCATATATATTATCCTTAACGAATAATTCTTCATATTCGAGCTGGATTTGCTTTGAGTCTCTGACTGTAGATTTTGCTAGAATATGATCATACTGTTGCCTGCTGAATTTTGGTAGTGATAACACGTACAGGATTGTGTACCCATTTGTTACAACTTTTGGTTGTGCGTATTCTATGGCTTCGATCTCATTACTGTAAGGTAGCGATTCTGTTTCTTCTAATACTTTTTGGACATCTGCTCTGCTTAATAAATTCGTGTTAACGATTGATTTTTTCGCAATTTCGGCTGCTAATACGATTTCATTCAGCGTTTCTTTTATGATGCCGAGTTAGTCATTTGCTCGAGTTGTTGGTCCATTCTATCGCAATCTTTCAGGATGAGGTTGTATCTTTTTGTTACTTGACTTGTAATCTTCATTATTTCGCGGTTTATCTTATACTGTTGGTTATTGTTATCGGTTAGCTCACTTTGGCTCTTCAAAATGATATCCCAGTCGGTAGCATCTGGTGTGCCAGCGAGCCATTTCCACGCTGATCCGATCCAATTGAGTGATCTTTTTTTGACTCTTGTTCGTCTCAATTTCGTTAGTGATTCGTGGTTTCATCATGTTTGTTGAATTGCTCTTTTGAACGAGGGGAATGATTTGTTGTAGAGCTTCATCATAATTCTCGAGGTTAATGACGTGAACCAGGTTGAAGTTGCCATTAAATATTCTTCCTTGGCCTCGTTTTATGGTTGCGATTGGGCCTTTAAACTCAAAAATTTCTGGCCATGCAATAGTTTTTGTAATTATAAATCCAGAAAGATAAAACTAAAGTACTTAATTATCGGTAATATTTTTTATGAGGGATTTATGAATTTTTTTGCCGGATACGCTAGCTATTGTAACTTTATTGTTTTTCATAACTACTTCCTTCTTATATGTCGGTTTATGTTTCGATTTGATTTGCTTATCCCGAACATAAATTGTTTGGCCAATTTTGCAAATTTTTGGTGTATCTCTTTTTTCATTTTCTCGCTTTAATTTTGATTGCTGATTTTTCTCGATGAGTTCACCTAGCTCTTTATTTATTTTTGTTCTGGTTGCTATTAAGTTTTGATAGTCGATTTTACTGGATCTTGCGAAAAATATGTCGCTCGGTTTGGATTTTGTTACCGAGTGTATGGAGTTATTGTATCGATCAACTGCTAAGTATATGATTTCTTTTGGCGAAAGATCTGGATACTCCTTGCTCAGGCACCTTACTAGCTCGATAATTGTTGAGTGAGCTCTCTCGATACTCCCATTTACTTCGCTTTTTTGCGACGGTGTGTTATAAACTGCAATACCGAGAGCTTTGATGTAATTTAATGTAATAGGGCTCATAAAAGTACGTTCGTTATCGATTACTATCATTTCCGGAACTGTGAAATAATGTAGCACTTTTGTGATTTTATTTCTTAAATGCAGAGCTGAGCGGTCTTTAATATGAAAAAATTTTAGGAATTTCGTAAATTTGTCGATACACGTTATGTACTTTTCTCCCTGTATTTCCATTAAATATATGTGAAGTATTTGTGTAGGAAATTTTGGAACTGGAGTTTGTTGTAATTCCGGTTTATTTGGTCGTCTATCGTACTTGCTGCTGTTACAGATTTCGCATGTTTTAATGAAGCTCTTTATTTGACTACTCATGTGAGGAAAATAGTATTTGTCCAGTATTTGCATCCGATATTCGTTGGCATTCCTGTGTGCTCTCCTGCGTTCCTTCTCAATGATGGCAAACTTCTTTTCTTCAATCGTAACATCTTCTACTACTTTTTGTGTTATTCGGATTTTGTATTTACTAACGTGATCTTTAAAAACATTCTGCAATATTGGAAGAAAATTTTCAGAAATCTTAATACTGTTGATTACACTAGGATTTAGTTTTTCTTTTAGTATTATTTTCAAAATGTCTTCATTGATTTCTGGTACATCTACGTAGTGCCTATGGTATCTTGTATGTGGTTGTTCGTAGATTATCATATCTTTGCCTTTTCTTATGACTAATTGATTAAGAAACACGTTGATTGGCGCTTCGCAATGAGAGATTAAGTTTGAGTTGTCTTCGTCTGCGCTGTGCACAGTGTGTGATAAATTATCTTCATCTGGAATACTCGCTGTTTCTGTTTCACTATTTTTGCATAAACTGTTTGCTGTTTCTGTGGAGCTTCCGGTAAGTTGGTTGATTTCGGTTGGTAGCCTCGATAGAGCATCTGCGACAATGTTTGTTTTACCTGGCTTGTAGACTAGCTCATGGTTATACTCCTCAATTTTAGATTTCCATCTTTTGAGCTTGGCATTATGGTTGCGGTTTCCTAACGAGAATGTTAATGGCTGATGATCTGTGACGATTTTGATTTTTCCTGCTCCATAAAGATAATTTCGTAGATAATCCAGTGCCCATACTATCGCCAACATCTCCTTTTCATTCGTAGCATCGTTTTCCTCGGTGCTGTTCAGTGTCCTCGAGATAAATGTTATCGGTTTGTCTTTGCCAGTTTCTCCCTGTGATAATACTGCCCCGAAGGCCTTGTCCGACGCATCAGTGGTGAGAATGAAGAGTTTTTCGAAATTAGGAAATATCAATATTTCGGATGATGATAATAGTTCTTCCAAATTCTTAAAAGCTTCTAATTCTTCCTTGTTTAGCTTTATTTCTACTTTTTTTGACATACGCCTTTAATTTGTCAGTTCTTTCCTCTGGTTAGATTTGTTAGCGGTTTTCCTATTTTATCGAAATCGCGGATAAATCTACGATAATATGATGTAAGACCTAAAAGTGATTTCAAGTTTTTTAGGTTCTCCGGTGGCTTGATACTTTGAATCGCCATTATTTTCTTCGGGTCTGGCTTAATTCCATCACTTGTGACCAGATAGCCAAGGAATTCTGTTTCTGATTTTAAAAATATCGTCTGATTTTTTCATCAATATTTGATGGAATCCGGATGTGAGATCAATCGTCGTAAAAAATGTTGCTTCCGCCAAGTTTGCTAATGTACTGGAAATGTCAGGAATTGGGTATGTATCGGGTGTTGTTACTGCATTTAGCCTTTTGAAATCGATAACCATTCGATATTTTTTATTTCCGGATGAGTCTGGTTTTTTCCCTACGATCCATATTGGCGAGTTATTATTCCGTCATCCAGTATTTTTTGACTTGATCTTCAACTTCTTTCCTCATGTTGGCGGGATACAGGTACGACTTTGTGTAAATTGGTTCCTTTGTTGTTGTTTTGATCTCTGCTTTTACTTCCGTGTCGATTATCTCTTTGTCGTTAATTAGTCCAAATATATTTTTACGTCGGTTTATGATTGTTAAAAGCTGGTTTTTGGTTTCAGTCGATACATTTTCTGCTTCAACTTCGATGTCGTTGACTTGAGAAGACACTTTAGCCTTCAGTGGTATTTTGATGTTAGGATCGATTTGCAGGATATTATTTGTTCATGAAGATTCTTAGCATGAAGATTCTTTAGTATGCCATCGCCTATTATGCCGTCGAAAGAGACCTGGTAGGATAAAAAATTCCAGGTGTGCGTTGTTTCCCAATCGCTTGAAAAATTTTTCTCCTATTTTCTGTGAAATTTGAATGTTTCCTCCTGCGGAACGTACTGTAAAAAGTTTATTTGCTGGTTTGGCGTTTGTTGCTATTTCTAGCTTTATGAAGTTCTAAATGGTTCCTGTATCAACGAAAAAATTTAGCACTCTTCCATCTCGTGTCTGATATTCTAGGTAAGGAACGCTGGAAGGGAGTCCGTCATAAAATTTATTTCTTGAATTTCTTCTTGGATGTCTTCTTCAGTTTCTGCATAGTCAGTATCATAAAAATCTTCGGTATAATCGTCTTCGTTTTCCATATGATATAAACGTTGCTGTTTTTTTCTTGGAAGGTTGCTTGTGCTTGGTGGGTGTTTATACGCATCATTAAAAGTTGTGGGCCTGTTCATATAATCCACTTGACGTGTTGCATGGATTGGTCAATTTCCATTTTTTCTAAAGATTTAGAAGGTCTTGGTGGAGGTATAGATGGTTTTTGATGTCGAATGTTGTATGCAAAAATTTTTTGCTGTGCTGTTAGTGGTGGTTGCTGTTGAAATTGACGTGATGGTAATACTGGTTGACGCATGTTATTACTTGGAATCCTGTTTAGTGAGGTTGTGTTTATAAAATTTCCGTTTCTGTTGTGCATGGTGTAGCTTCTGGTGTTATAATTTTGTAGCTTCAAGCAAGTTGAATATGCTTCTGGAAGCGT
>CAMUPU010000032.1:0-20000 GCA_947095535.1 Poecilobothrus nobilitatus | reverse complement strand
GGACCACTGAAGAGCCTGAGGCGACTGAAGAAAAAGAGCTGCTCAAAATAGAAGAGGTCGCGACCAAGATGGTACAAGCAGCCGCAAAGCAGAAAAATATCAACATGGATATTAAGAATGGCCTCATGAGGCTGCAAGAATCCATGGAAATCATATGGATATGCAGGAGGAAGAAGATGGAGGAAAAAGAGAAGTATCTAACAAAGGTCACTAAAGTAACTAAACATGCTGTAACAACACCTAGCGTGTGCAAAAGGATGAGAGAGCCAGATAATAGCCCAATGGGTCGCATGTACACACCCCCAGCTTCTAAAAAAGGCAAAGAAGCAGATGATGAAGAGTGGACTGTTGTCGGCAGTAAGAAACAACCCCGGAAATCGAGCGCGGATATAGGAATAGACAGCACGCCTGGTAAAAGGGAGTCGGCGAGTAGCCAAAAGACTCGGAAAAAGAGCGAAAGCACTGGTAAAAAGAAGGCAAAAAAGGGAAAAAAAGTTAGCAAGACCAAAGGTGAAGCTATTATAATCAAACCAGCGGAAGGGAAAACGTATGCCGAAATCTTGAAGAAGATAAAGGGTGGCGTCGATCCGGGTACTACAAAAACAGTCATCAAAGGGATTCGCAGAACGCAGAAAGGAGATGTTCTTGTGGAAATGAGTAAAGGATCCGCAGACAACGGGGAATTTAGAGAAGAACTGAAAAAGGTATTGGGAGAAATGGCTGAGGTTAAAAGTTTAACGCCCAAAGTAACGCTCGAGATCCGGGACCTGGATTGGCTAACTACCCCTGAAGAAGTGCGAGGCGCTTTAGACAGAGATCTGAATAAAAAAGTGCAATGCAGATTGTCGCTTTCAAAACCTAACAGGATAGAGCAAATCTTAGGCGTAGTGGAAATGGAGGAGAAAGACGCTCAAGAGATGTTAAAAGCGGGTAACATTACAGTGGGATTAATAAGATGCAGGATCAGACTAAGAGCGGAAGTTCCAAAGTGTTACAGATGTCTAAATGTCGGCCATATAAAAAGTAGATGCAAGGACATTGATCGGAAAGATTTGTGCTATAAGTGCGGACAAAAAGGGCATATCGTGAAAAATTGCGTACAAGCCCCAAAATGTTGGCTTTGCGAGGAGAAGAAAGTGCAAGCGATTGACCATGTCTCGGGTTCGGGTACGTGTAAGGTCTCCCGTGAGGCACTTGAGAAGATCAAAAGACGTTTCAATGACTAGGTTCACTCAAGGAAATATGCATAGGAGTGTGGTGGCAGAGGATCTCTTAACTCAGATTTTATAATTATTATTATTATTTTTATTATTCTTATTATTATTATTATTATTATTATTATAATTATTACTATTATTATTATTATTATTTTTATTATTAGTATTAGTATTACTATTATTATTATTATTATTGTTATTATTTTTATTATTATTATTATTATAATTACTATTATTATAATTATTATTATTATTATTATTGTAATTATTATTATTAATATTATTATTGTTCTTATTATTATTATTAATATTAGTATTATAATTATTATTATTATTATTATTATTATTATTATTATTATTTTTATTATTAGTATTAGTATTACTATTATTGTCATTGTTATTATAATTATTATTATTATTCTTATTATTATTTTTATTATTCTTATTATTATTATTATTGTTATTATTATTATTAATATTATCATCATTATTATTATTATTATTATTATTTTTTATGTTATTATTATTTTTATTATTATTATTATTATTTTTATTATGAATGTTATTGTTATTATTATTATTATTCTTATTATCATTATTATTATTATTATATTTTTATTATTATTATTATTATTATTAATATTATTATTATTATTATTATTATATTATTGTTATTATGATTAGCATGATTATTGTTTTTATTATTATTATAATGATTATTGTTATTATTATTATTCTCAGTATTATGATTATTGTTATTATTATTATTAATTATTATTATTATTATTGTTATTATTCGTATTAGTATTAGTATTAGTGTTAATATTATTATTATTATTCTTATTATTATTGTAATTAATATTATTATTATTATTGTTATTATTATTATTATTATCGGGGGGCAAAATTTGGTACTGGCCCTAGTCCGAAGATATACCCAACATACCTCCGGGAAATGCTAGGTAACGCCGATCTGTTAAAGCAGCTCTGCCAAGAAATCCAAATCTCACCTCCTCGAAGGTAGGTAACATAGTTATCTGCCGGGTGCCCTCTGGTAATCTACTTTTGTAGAGCTGACGAGATTGGGTGCATGCGATTGCCTGGCGCAATAACCAGGCCCCCCGGTTGGGATAGGACGAGCGGGTAATGAACGTCGCTTATTAACGTACGGTATTTACCGCGTGGCGGCGGTATATTGCGGGCTCGTACTAAAAATCCAAGCGCGTCTGTACTCACAATGAGCGGCGACTTGGTCGGCGTCTGTAATACATAATGGGGCGGCTGAAGTATTAGAGCGGAGGGGAGTTGCTTCGCGAAATCAAAAACAAGGACCAATTTATCAAAAAATGGCAATGGACAAAACAAAAGGTATATATACCACAGGTGGTAATTCAGTTATGCTGGAAAATCCACCCTCTAAGGAGGCCGATCTCATGGATTCTGGGGGAGATCATTTATTGCTATATTCATTAGAGAATCATCAGCAACAAGGAACATCGAGCGACAACAGGAATCAACGAGTTCAACAACAGAAAGCAACAGAGCAGAGAACACCAATAAGCGATCCATTCAGAAGAGGCGGAAATGTAGCACGGTCGCCTAATCATTTAACCAAAGAAGATAAGTTGAGGACGGAAAAGCTCAGAAACAGCGCCGAAGAGGGAGGTATTTCTCCCCCCAACAGAGTTGCAAATACTGCGTCAAAAATTAGAGCTCGAGATGGAGGTTCGGCCACTCTACTAAAAAAGGCCGAACGGACCACTGAAGAGCCTGAGGCGACTGAAGAAAAAGAGCTGCTCAAAATAGAAGAGGTCGCGGCCAAGATGGTACAAGCAGCCGCAAAGCAGAAAAATATCAACATGGATATTAAGAATGGCCTCATGAGGCTGCAAGAATCCATGGAAATCATATGGATATGCAGGAGGAAGAAGATGGAGGAAAAAGAGAAGTATCTAACAAAGGTCACTAAAGTAACCAAACATGCTGTAACAACACCTAGCGTGTGCAAAAGAATGAGAGAGCCAGATAATAGCCCAAGGGGTCATGTACACACCCCCAGCTTCTAAAAAAGGCAAAGAAGCAGATGATGAAGAGTGGACTGTTGTCGGCAGTAAGAAACAACCCCGGAAATCGAGCGCGGATATAGGAATAGACAGCACGCCTGGTAAAAGGGAGTCGGCGAGTAGCCAAAAGACTCGGAAAAAGAGCGAAAGCACTGGTAAAAAGAAGGCAAAAAAGGGAAAAAAAGTTAGCAAGACCAAAGGTGAAGCTATTATAATCAAACCAGCGGAAGGGAAAACGTATGCCGAAATCTTGAAGAAGATAAAGGGTGGCGTCGATCAGGGTACTACAAAAACAGTCATCAAAGGGATTCGCAGAACGCGGACAGGAGATGTTCTTGTGAAAATGAGTAAAGGATCCGCAGACAACGGGGAATTTAGAGAAGAACTGAAAAAGGTATTGGGAGAAATGGCTGAGGTTAAAAGTTTAACGCCCAAAGTAACGCTCGAGATCCTGGACCTGGATTGCCTAACAACCCCTGAAGAAGTGCGAGGCGCTTTAGACAGAGATCTGAAGAAAAAAGTGAAATGCAGATTGTCGCCTTCAAAACCTAACAGGATAGAGCAAATCTTAGGCGTAGTGGAAATGGAGGAGAAAGACGCTCAAGAGATGTTAAAAGCGGGTAACATTACAGTGGGATTAATAAGATGCAGGATCAGACTAAGAGCGGAAGTTCCAAGGTGTTACAGATGTCTAAATGTCGGCCATATAAAAAGTAGATGCAAGGACATTGATCGGAAAGATTTGTGCTATAAGTGCGGACAAAAAGGGCATATCGTGAAAAATTGCGTACAAGCCCCAAAATGTTGGCTTTGCGAGGAGAAGAAAGTGCAAGCGATTGACCATGTCTCGGGTTCGGGTACGTGTAAGGTCTCCCGTGAGGCACTTGAGAAGATCAAAAGACGTTTCAATGACTAGGTTCACTCAAGGAAATATGCATAGGAGTGTGGTGGCAGAGGATCTCTTAACTCAGAATGTTCAGGAGAGAAAGACCGACGTAGTAATAATAAGTGAACAGTATAGGAATAGAGACATCCCGAACTGGTTTTCTGATGCAACAAATACAGCGGCGATCTGGGTAGTAAGCCCAAACAAATTTAAAATCGAGAGCCATGGCAACGATGAAGGTTTTGTTTGTATCAAAAGCTGCAGGCTTACAATTATTAACTGCTACTTCACACCAAACCAAACAACGCAGCAATACAAAAGAAAAATGGAAAAATTAGAAGATGTAATAGCGGAAATAAGGGGGAACATAGTAGTGGCTGGAGATTACAATGCTAAAGCCGTAGAATGGGCAGAGCCACTTACCAACAGCAGAGGGAAGCAAATAATGGATATGGCAGCCAGACAAAACCTGATAGTGTTAAATACAGGGGCAACATCGACATTTCGACGCCCGGAGTACACGGAAACTATACCAGATATAACACTAGTATCAGTTGACCTCTTGAATAGCATCCCGAAATGGGAAGTACTCGAGGAGTACACTGGTAGCGATCACCAATACATATCATTCCAGTTACATTCTGCTCCGACAGAAAGATCGAGAAGTCGAGACCTAAATGTTAGATGGAATGTGGAAAAACTTGATCCCAATAAAATGAGGTCGACTTTGAGTAATAGCCTTGAAAGAGTAAGGCAGTTCTCGCAAAATTTAGAGTGTAGAGAAAAAGCTGAAGCGGTGGTTAACACAGTGATGAACAGCATTGCACGGGCCTGCGAAGTATCTATGCCACGGAAAAGATGGAGAGTTAACAAGCGCCCTGTATACTGGTGGACGGATGAAATAGCAGAAATAAGGAGGAAATGCTTTCACCTACGTCGGGTGGCACAACGGATCAGAAACAGACCAGAGGCGGCGACTGCATTGATGGAGCACAAGATAGTCAGAAAACAACTCCGAATTGCCATAAAGAAAAGCAAAATCAAAAAATGGAGAGAATTGTGCGAAGAGGTGAATACCGAGCCCTGGGGTCTGGGGTACAAGATTGCAATGAAGAAATTCAAAGCTCCAGCAGCCGATAGTGCAATGACAGCAGAAAAAATGGAACTCATTGCAGATGCGCCTTTCCCGACACATCCAATAAGAAACGAGATATATTCAGGGTATATAAATCAGGAAATACCAGAATTCACCCTAGCAGAGCTAGAAGCAGCAGCGAGGTCTCTGAGGAACAAGAAAGCACCTGGACCTGACGGGATTTCTAACGAAGCCATAAAAGCACCAGTCGATGTTTGCGCGGAGGCAATGCTAAACATGTACAATACCTGTTTAAAAGAAGGCGTTTTTTGCAAGAGATGGAAGGAGGCAAAACTAGTATTGATAGACAAAGGTAAAGGAGAACGTTTTACGGCTTCATCTTACAGACCACTATGTATGCTTGACACAGCTGAGAAGCTTCTCGAGAAATTATTAAAAGCTCGATTGGGTACGGCCATAAGAGCTGCAGGTGATCTGGTAGATAAGCAGTTTGAATTTAGGCCGGGGAAATCAACGCTATATGCTATTCAAACGGTGACAAAAATTGCAGAAGCAGCCAAAAGGGAAACCACTATTCCAGGAAAATGGTTTTTCTTGCAACACTGGATGTTAAGAATGTTTTTGACTCAGCGAGTTAGAATAATATGATAGAGACATTGCAAAATATATTCCACATACCCACTTATCTGCAAAGAATCTTAGAAGATTATCTTAATGAGCGAAGCTTAGTATACAACACCGAAAGCAGAACCAGAAGGAAACAAATCACCGCAGCAGCTGCCCAAGGGTCTATTTTAGGACCAGACTTGTGGAACGTCGTTTACGATAGTTTACTTCGAAAGCGATGCCGGAAGGAACTCTGCTAGTGAGCTATGCAGACGATGTGGCAGCAGTCATCATAGTACGGAGCGTGGAAGAGGCACAGAT
The DNA here is from genome assembly GCA_947095535.1 of Poecilobothrus nobilitatus. Classification (NCBI taxonomy): domain Eukaryota; kingdom Metazoa; phylum Arthropoda; class Insecta; order Diptera; family Dolichopodidae; genus Poecilobothrus; species Poecilobothrus nobilitatus. Next base: position 13,811 of record CAMUPU010000032.1, on the reverse strand, counting down.
CAAACTGAACCAAGTCATGAAAAGAGTGTGCAATTGGATGCAACTGCACGGGTTGGAATTAGCAGCAGAAAAAACTGAAATTGTCATCCTAACAAGAAAACGGATTCCAACAATAATTACAATGAAAGCTGGTACCCAAACACTAGAGACAAAAAAATCCGCAAAGTACCTGGGGATCATGCTGGACTCGAAACTCACGTTCTGGAAACAAATACAACAAGCCGCAGATAAGGCAACGAGTATTACAAATCAAATTAGTATGCTTATGGCGAATATTGGCGGGCCTCAACCGAAGAAAAGACGATTAATCATGACGATGGCGCAATCCATATTACTGTACGGTGCCGAGATTTGGGCGGACGCTCTCAACAAAGAGTACTGCAGGAAACGACTAACGGCGGTACAACGGAGAGGAGCTTTTCGCGTCGCGTGCTCCCATCGAACGGTGTCGCATACGGCGGTAACAGTTATCGCGAACGTTATCCCGATTGATCTGCTGGCGCGCGAGCACAACAGCATTTTCAATAGGGACCCGGGAACCAGCAAGGAAGAAGAAACGATGGAGGCAAGAGCGCTCACCATACCACAATGGCAACAAAGATGGGACAATGACCGGAACGGTAGATGGACAGCACGTCTGATTCCTCAGTTGAAGCTTGGAATAATCGGCTACACGGAGAGGTCAACTTTTATGTCACACAATTCTTGTCGGGACATGGATACTTTCGTTCGTACCTATTCAAAATGGGCAAAGTAGCCAGCCCAAGGTGCAGACACTGCAATACTGTTGGGGAATACGGCCTATCACACATTCTTTGAGTGTGGCTTGGCAGAAGAGCACAGAAGCTATTTGGTTGCGGCAATACGTCCTATAACCCCCGAAAACATCGTCGGCGTTAAGCTAGAAAGCGGAGAGCAGTGGGACGCAGTAGCAGTTTACATAGAAGCAGTGCTGAGGAAGAAAAAACTCCTCAAATATCTGGAAGACTGATGGAACTTAAATAAGGATCACCAAAAAAAAAAAACGAAAATAGCACGATCCAACCTGAAGTAATGCGAGAGCGGTTCCAGGCTGGAATTCATCGTGGGAGCCGAGTCGGGTGTTTTTTAGTGAGTAACCCAGAGAGCTGAAGCCGCAATTTAACATCATGGGAGTCTCACAGTCTTTTAGAGTGCGGCCCCTCTAAAAGCTCTTTAAAAGATCTTTCAAACCTCTCGAAAAGAAAAAAAAAAATTATTATTATTATCATTATTATTATTATTATTATTATTATTATTATCATATTATTAGTATTATTAATATTATTATTATTTTTATAATTAATATTATTATTATTATCATTATTATTATTATTATTATTTTTTAAGTTATTATTATTATTATTCTTATTATTATTAGTATTATTATTATTAATATTATTATTATTATTATTATATTATTATTATTATTAATATTATTATTATTATTATATTATTATTATTATGATTATTATGATTATTGTTATTATTAATATTATTATGATTATTGTTATTATTATTATTTTTATGATTATGATTATTATGATTATTGTTATTATTATTATTAATTATTATTATTATTATTGTTATTATTAGTATTAGTATTAGTGTTATTATTATTATTATTCTTATTATTATTATTGTTATTGTTATTATTATTGTTATTATTATTATTATTATTATTAGTATTATAATTATAATTATTATTTTTATTATTAGTATTAGTATTAGTATTAGTATTAGTATTAGTATTATTATTATTATTATTATTATTATTATTATTATTATTATTATTATTTATTATTATTATTATTATTATTATTATTATTATTATTATTATTATTACTATTTTTATAATTATTATTATTATTATTATTACAATTATTATTATTATTATTATTTTTATTATTATCATTATTATTATTATTATTATTATTATTCTTATTTTATAATTATTACTAGCAGAGTACCCGGCGTTGCCCGGAGTATTTTATCGGCTTTATGAAATAAAAATTATTAACTTTTACTTTTGAGTTAATATAATTTAATTAATATAGTTCACGTATTACTATGCATTTTCAGATGCTGGTAGTTAATATTCTACTTTTTATTACATTTAGTTAAATTGAATAAACAGAGCGAAAAATTAAAGACAATTCGTCTACAAAAAATCTTTAAAGGAATCAATAATCTATTGAGTACACAATTACGGCGAAGTGAGTTTTCACATATATTCATTAATACCGAAACATAAAATTGCATTTCAATTATAAAAGACCATAATGTAACACATTTTTTTCGTAAGTAATGTCACTTCATGTTTTGGTGAATTATCCTTTTAAGTACATTTTGAAAAATTTTGTTATTAGGTTTGCTCTGTCCCTCCGCCTGTTAAAACTTATACACCGTTTATAAAGAGCAATGAAATATTAACTATGCATAGGTCTCTTAAAAGAGTAATGTTGTAGAACAACTTTTTTATGTACCCTAACCGCTGGGGACCCTACAGCACCGACAGCTTTATAAATTTTGAAAAAACTTCTTTTTAAATGCATACATCTTAACTTCTGTTTAACATATTTTTAATATAAAAAAGCCAGTATTATTTTTTACCTTTATAAATCCACCACAATTTTTTTCGTTAACATTTTCTAATACATAATTATGTTTTCAAATTAATATTGAATAAGGCTAAAAATATGTGTAAGAACTGTATATGGATAAGAATGTAAGGTTTTCCGTTCTTTAAATATGTATGTACTCATTTTTGATTAAATACTGTACAGAAATGTGAATATGGTTTCTAATTTAATTGATTATGTTTATAGTATTTTTAAATATACGCACATTATACATACTATATGTACATATTTCAATTATATTTTATGGGAAATATGTTGTACAGATGCATCTTATATAGGGAGATTGTCGTATGTAGGAGATTGGTTCTGTTTTCTAACAACGGACGAAAATGTTATGTTGTTAAGACTTAAACACAGTATTCTTAAGATACTTAATAAGGTTACTTTAACTACTGTTCTATATTCGAAATTTGCATTGAAAGGTTTTTATGGAATATTAAAAAAAGCATAGAAAAGTAAAGAGTGTTTGAAATATCTTTTTAATAATAATAATAATACAAAAATTTAGGCAGAATACTTTTAGTAGGTGCTCGTGCGGAAATGGGTTAACAAATGTTAACAAACATTTTGTCACAGGCTTTATTTAGAATCATAAATTCATCCTGCCAAATTAGACACAAATTAGAATTTTTTTTGAAGGTCTATCGTGCCGAAATGTGTTAACGTATCACGACAAAATTTATTGAATGAGTTTGTCTGCCAAAGTGCAATACTTGTGCAAATTTTCAATTGGTCAAATCGTTTAAACACAACAACAAAAAATGAGAATTTCATGGCCTGAAGCCTGATGGGTTAATGTATCGTAAAAAAACCAACTCAGAAAGCTTTTGTTATAAAGACCTACACTTTTGTAAATTTTGAACTCAATTGGTATAACCGTTTAAGTGCGGCAACAAAGAAATTAAAATTTTTTATTGAGCCCTGGTGCCGAAACGGATCAATGGATCGTCACCAAATTAACTAAGTGAGCTCCTGTGGTAAAGAGCTACACTATTGTAAATTTTAAACTCAATTGGTCAAACCGTTTAAGCAGGACAACAGAAAAATTTAATGAAGTTCGTTCGGCTCTCCTGCCCAAACGGGATAACGGAACTTCAACAAAATTAAACATTAATCGGAAACAAAAACTTTTTTGGAAGCCTGCCGGGCCGAATCCGGGTAACATGTTGTATCCAAATTTCACCCGTCCTAAGCTTAGAAGAACATTTGTACAAATTTTCAACTAAATCGATCAAACCGGCAGGACAACGAAAAAACGAAAAAGCGTTAAATGGCTCTCGAGCCAAAATGGGTTAATGCATCAAAACACTATATAGCCTATAAGACTTTCCGGGGTCGTAGAAATGTTCCTGCAAAATTTGGTTGCAATCGGACTGGTGGTTTTTACGCGAAAATGGCACAAACAAACAAACAAACAAACAGAATTTCTGCTTTATATATTACTAGCAGAGTACCCGGCGTTGCCCGGAGTACTTTATTGGCTTTATGAAATAAAAATTATTAACTTTTGTTTCTGCGTTAATATAATTTAATTAATATAGTTAACTTATTACTATGAATTTACACATGCTGGTAGTTTATATTATATTTTTTATTAGATTTAGTTAAATGGAATAAACAGAGCCAAGAATTAGAGACAATTCTTCTACAAAAAATGTTTAAAGGAATCAATAATCTATTGAGTACACAATTACGGCGAAGTGAATTTCCACAATATATTCTTTAATGCCGAGACATAAAATCGCATTTCAATTATAAAACACCATAATGTAATACATTTTTTTTCGTAAGTAATGTCACTTCATGTTTTTGTGAATTATCCTTTTAAGCACATTTTGAAAAATTTGCTATTAGGTTCGCTCTGTCCCTCCGTTTGTTTACAAACTTATATATTCGTTAATATTCGTTAATACCGAAACATAAAATCGTATTTAAATTATAAAAGACCATAATGTAATCAATTTTTTTTTTGTAAGTAATGTCACTTCATGTTTTGTTGAATTATCCTTTTAAGCACATTTTGAAAAATTTGTTATTAAGTTCGCTCTGTCCCTCCGTCTGTTAAAACTTATATACTGTTTAATAAAGAGCAATAAAATATTAACTATGCATAGGTCTCTTAAAAGAGTAATGTTGTAGAACAACTTTTTTATGTACCCTCACCGTTGGAAATCCTACAGCACCGACAGCTTTTCAAATTTTGAAAAAAACTTCTTTTGCGTTTTTCAGGTTCGGTTTAACATATTTTCAATATAAAAAATACATGATTGTTTTTTACCTTTATAAATCAACCAGAATTTTTTTACGTTTAGTTTTTCTAATTATATTTCCAAATTGATTGGTGTAAAAGGTTGGTCTAAAAATATGTATAAAAGTTGTATATGGATAAGAATGTAAGGTTTTCTGTTCTTTAAATTTGTATGTACCTACTCATTTTTGATTAAATGATGTACAAAAATGTGAATATGTTTTCTAATTTAATTGATTAAGTTTATAGTATTTTTAAATATACGGATATTATACATACTATATGTACATATTTTAATGATATTTTATGGGAAACATGTTATACACATGCAACTTATATAGGTAGACCACATGTAAAGACCACATGTAAGTAATGCATTTCTGAATGATGACATGATGATTGTCTAATGAAGGAGATAGTTTCTGTTTTTTAACAACGGCCGAAAATGTTATGTTGTTAAGACTTAAACCCAGTATTCTTAAGATACTTAATAAGGTTACTTTAATTACTGTTCTATATTAGAAATTTGCATTGAAAGGTTTTTATGGAATATTAGAAACAGTATAGATAAAAGTAAAGAGTGTTGGAAATATCTTTTTAATAATAATAACAATACACAAAATTAGGCAAAATATTATTAATAAGTGCTCGTGCGGAAATGGGTTAACAAACGTTAACAAACATTTTGTCACAGGCTTACTTTAGAACCATCAATTCATCCTGCCAAATTAGACAGAAATTGGAAACGAATTTTTTTTTTGACAATCTATCTTGTCGAAATGTGTTAATGTATCACAACAAAATTTATTGAATGAGTTTGTGTGTCAAAGTGCAATACTTGTGCAAATTTTCAATGGGTCAAATCGTTTAAGCACAACAACAAAAAATGAGAATTTCATGGCCTGAAGCCTGATGGGTTAATGTATCGTAACCAAATCAACTCAGAAAGCTTTTGTTATAAAGACCTACACTTTTGTAAATTTTCAACTCAATTGATAAAACCGTTTAAGAGCGACAGCAAAGAAATTAAAAAATGTTATTGAGCCCTGGTGCTGAAACGGGTTAATGGATCGTAACCAAATCACCTCAGTGAGCTCCTGTGGTAAAGAGCTACACTTTTGTAAATTTTCAATTCAATTGGCAAAACCGTTTAAGCGCGACAACAAAGAAATTGAAAAATTTCATTGAGTCCTGGTGCCGAAACGGGTTAATGGATCGTAACCAAATCAACTCAGTAAGCTCCTGTTGTAAAGAGCTACACTTTGATAAATTTTTAACTCAATTGGTCAAACAGTTTAAGTGCGACAACTAAGTAAATTAAAAAACTTTATTGAGACGTGGTGCCGAAACGGGTTAATGGATCATAACCAAATTAACTTAGTTGACTTTTAGGCTACAGAGCAACAGTTTTGCAAGTTTTCAAATCAATTGATTGAACCGTTTAAGCAGGACAACAAAAACATTTAATGAACTTCGTTCGGCTCTCGTTCCCAAACGGGTTACCGGATCTTTATAAAAATTTGTCACAGGCTTTTTTTCGAACCATAAAACAACCATACAAAATTGGACATAAATCGGAAACAAAAAATTTTTTGGAAGCCCGCCGGGCCGAATCCGGGTAACATATTGAATCCAAATTTCTTCGGTACCCGTCCAATGATAAGAAGAATATTTGTCCAAATTTTCAACTCAATCGATCAAACCGTTTAGGCAGGACAACGAAAAAACGAAACGGGGTTAAATGGCTCTCGGGCCGTAATGGGTTAATGAACCGAAACGCGATATAGCCTATAACACTTTCCGGGGTCGTAGGAACGTTCCTGCAAAATTTGGTTGCAATCGGACTGGTGGTTTTTACGTGAAAAGGGCACAAACAAACAAACAAACAAACAAACAAACAAACAAACAGAATTTCTTCCTTATTTATTAGACTAGCAGGGCTACCCGGCGTTGCCCGAGAAAATAGAAAATTTTGAAAATTACAGTTTTTTTAAATAATTTTGGAAGAAAATTATTAAATGCATATTAAATAGATGAAAACAGAATTCTTTTATATCTTAAACATTATTAAGTAAGTCGCGGTATGTTAATCATGTCAGAATCATATCAAATTTTCAAAAACTTTATGGATGAATATCTTAGTAGAAAAGAATATTTATATTTTTAAGAATTTTTTTTTGGCGAAGAAAGGTGGAAAGTTTGAAAACCAAAACAAAGAATTCGCGCGCGATCTTTGTAATAGTGTGGGATTCACACCCACCTCCCTTGTAAAATTTTGTGGAGAGCAACTTCAAGAATATTAGAAGTTATCAATATTTTTAGATTATGTTGGGCTAAATTCAAAAAAAAATTTCAAAGTTTTATGAAATATTTTATAGAAGAATAATTTTTAAATTTAGAAATATTGTGGAGAGTAATTCCAAAAATAATAGAAGTTATAGTAAATATAAAAAGAAACGGAAAAAAACTTTGAAATAAACACTTTCAAAATTTAATTTTAAGAAATTGTATGAATAAATAATTTTGATTATGAAGTGATGAGGGAAAGTTTACATATCATAATAGTTATATTAATATACATATATGATATGTATTATTTATGTTAGGATCATTATAGTATGTTAGGATCAAAATTATGAGATAGATAGTTTATGTTTTTAGTTTTTTATAATAAACTAAATCTTACATTTATGTTAATTCAAAACATATATATATATATAGTCGTACTTAAATAAATACTTTATATTATTGTTTTTCTACATTTAATTAATTAAATCTTATTTCTTAGTGTTAGTATTAACAACTTTTACATTTCTACTTTTTCTATAACTAATAAAGTACTATTTCTTAACGTTAGTATTAACATTTATACTTTTACTTACCATCGCTCATATTCTGAAAGACACTGAATCAATGAAGTGATGTAAGAATATGTCACGTCATGTCTTGTTCAATTATATCACGTCTGAAATTTCTGAAAAACGCGTTAAGTTTTTTTTTATGTTGATAATATTTAGTAAAATACAATAAGAAGAGAAATAAGGAAAATCTCAAATCGTTTTGAATTACCAACGCCATTTTAAGTAAAATAATTTTTATACTCGTTCGTAAACTGTATGCATTAAAAATACATATACAATAGTGATATTCATCGTCTTTTATAATATGGACATATGTTAGTTACGGAGCCTGTTATTATAAAATAAGCATAAACTTAATGTAAAAAAATTGTTTTTTAATATTATATTACAAAAGCAAGAAGACTAAAACACAAAAATAGCAAATGAAAGAAAATATCGGGACCAATTCAAAGACATAGACATTAACTTCAAAGATTAAGAAAATTAGAGTAAATTCAATAAATGGATATCTAAAACCTTAATTCTAATATTTTATTTATAGAGAGGTTTTAATCACTTCCCTATTATGGGAAAACTATAAATATAAAAAAAAAACTTATAAAAAGGGAGTAAGAGAGAGTAGTAAAATTATAAATATGAAAGAGAAAAAGATGGAGTAAGTTTCATATATTAAGGCTTAGTTCTATAGGATCATAAGTTGTAGAGGGGGTTTAATCACCCTTCACAATAGAAAGGCAATCACCGCTCAACAATGGACATTTTGTTACGGAAAAACTAAAAAATATAAAAAAAAGGGAGTAAATCAAAAATACAATATAACAATAATTAAAAGACTGAGAGTAAGCTGGAGATTAAAGAAGACAGAGTCAAAGGCAGGGATTAAAGATACAGACAAAGACAAAGGCAAGGTATAAGAAAAAATGCAAGAAGAAGTAACATACATAAGGTAAAAAGACAAAAAGTAAAAAGTCAAAAATCCAAAATATGAACTGAAAAAAACAAGAGACAAAGCAAAGACGGAGACAGAGATTAAGATATTTAGAAGCATAGAAGAAACATGCAATAAGTAAAAAAAAACAGAAATAAATAGTAAAAAATAGTAAAATAGCAAATAATACAAAATGTCAGATAGATCAAAATAGAGACAAATAGAAAGACAGGGTATAAGAAACATGCAAGAAACATACAAAATGTAAAAACACAAAAAAGGAAAAAGTTAAAAATCCAAAATAACAAAAAAAGATAGAGCAAAGACAGAAATTATGACAGTTAAAAATATGGAAAGAACGTACAAAAAGCAAGCAAAAGAACAAAATAACCAAAAGACAAAGAAAGAAACCGCGTTTTAAAGCCGCGTGATAAACCATATTTTTAGTTTTCGCATCGGGCGCGTAAATGAACAGATTTTTCCCTGACCCAACTCTTGAACATGCAACATAAAGTTGACCGTGAGAAAAACAGGGGGTTTCCAAATAAATACCAGTATATTTAAGTGTTTGTCCTTGAGATTTATTAACCGACATAGCATATGCTAACCGTACGGGAAATTGAAGTCGCTTAAACTCGAAAGGAAGGCTTGTATCTGAAGAAATTAATCCGCGGTAAAAAGACATCTTCCCCCTTAGCGCACCCAGACAAAATAGTGGCTTCAATAACATGTGGCATACATTTTTTTACACATAAACGTGTGCCGTTGCATTATTTTGGTGGATCTAAATTTCTCAAGAGCATAATAGGAGAACCAATTTTTAATACTAATCGATGAGGTGGCATTCCGGAAATTTCGAGAGAATTTCAAAATTCTATGGGTTAACCGCCTGATCTACATCCACAACAGTATCTATTGAATAATAAAAATTAGATGCTCCTGGTAACCTATTTTGAATTTCAAAGTTAATTAAATTAACACTACCATTTTTAGGGGCAAGTATAGCTCATTCGCACAGCCATGTTTTACCCATATGTTACTTTCAATATTTGGAAAAACTCTAATTTTAAGAGCTTCGGATGATTCTACAATTTTACAAAAAATATTAGAAAGATTAATTAAACCATTCATTGTATCAATAGGTATTCGTCCCTCACCAATGGTTATCAATTCTCGTGCGAACCGTTCGTCATTTGAATCTTTTTGTAAATGACACGCATATTTGTTTGAAGTTTAAGGTTCCTAACAAATTTCCAGAGGTGTGACGCCTTCATAGAAGCCTTAAGTTCGTCTGCCATTGTTGCTTTCGGAACAACGGGAAGCGTTTGACGAAAGTCACCGGCTAATAACAAAACAACACCCCCATTAATTTACGGTTGCCTCTTAAATCTTGCATGGTGGTATTTAGAGCTTCTAACGCATGCTTATGGGACATTCTGCATTCATCACATACAATAAGTTCACACTTTTATAAAACTTGAGCTACATCGGTACCTTTTTTTATGTTACATATAGGATTTTCTAAAAGACCAAGATTAAGAGGTAATTTTAATGCCACCTGGAGCATCTAGGAAATATATACCACCAGTTTTATTGTTTATTCGGTTCAATAAGGTCTGGTAAACCTATCTCTGTTCAGGTGTTAAACGCGGCTCATTAAGGGATACGAAGTCATTCGTTTCGTCAACATTATAACTTATTTCGCGCAACATCTCGTTTGTGACCTGATTATTTTCTTTGTTTTTTGGAGAAGGAAGACCTATTTGTTTAAGTGTTTTTCCTATCATTCCTAACACCAACCTTTCAAGTAAAATTAAAGTTTCATTAAACATATGGGGTATATAAATAATATTAGCTTCTGGGTTTCCGCGCCGTGCATCCAATAAGATATCCTCGGTCAAACTTTCTTTATAGGACTCCCAAAGCTGTTTTGAATTTGATACCCCACAAGTAGATATTAATATCGCGAATAAATACCTCAATTTTGAAGGTGATTGAGTACCAGCAGCTTCTAACATTGCGGTGTTCCACTGTCCCAGGTGTTTTTTTTATCCCAGGTGTAATATTTTGGTACATCGCAATAGAGAAGGGTCTTGGCAAAAACATCCTGCTGGCAAAGCAAGAAAAATGCGGTTAAAGTTGTATTTGGCGGATTACTTACTCTATTTTGCAGATTCTGTTCTGTAAAATAAACGCGTTGACCATTCTCTAAGTATACTGCAAGATGTATCACAGTCGGATGCCATTCGTGCATGGGAAAATTTAATATTCGCCAGACCGCTTCGTTACTGCTAATATATCTCCCCATTTGGTACTGTTTTATCTCATCAGAAGAAGTACCATCCCCTTCTAAGCCGAATACTGCCATATCGCTACCTTTATTAATATACTTACAGACATATTTTATCGATTTTACGGAATTGCAAGACTCTACATTAATATGGGCCTTAAATATTTTAGTTAACAAAGGACAGAAAGGGACAACCCACCTATTGTCAACTTCAAAATCAATTTTTCGAGAAGAAGGTCCGTTAACTTTAATTACAGCTGTTTGTCCGCCGTCTTCTGTCTTACGTCTTCTGTAGAGAGGGCACCCATCTCGGATAGCGTTTCGTACATGTGCCTTCCTTCATACATAGAGAATTACGGTTAAGATTCCCACAGGGTCCATGGATCATATGTTTAAGCACTAAATCATTTAAGAGGGGGTCTAACTCAGGATTTGGTATTTCCGCACTAATTATTTCGTCAATTTGATTAGGCCTAATTTTCAGAGAATGCACAGAGAAAAATGCAAGCATCATTCGTTATTTTAAAAAGAGTTTTTTTTTTCTTTTTTTTAAGAAAACTTTTGTGTTATAATATTTCTATTTAGGTTTTGAATACATTTTGGAAAAAATTTTAGTTAATTTTGAGTTCCAAAAAAAAATTATGGTTCGAATTTCTATATGAATTAGTACGTTATGTTATTATACTAATAAAAATTGAAGTTAAAACCAATAACCATTCAATATAAGAAGTATTAATTATTCATTGTTTTATTCTAAAACAGGTGAACGATGTCCTATAATTCTTCGGTATATATTAAAAATATGATATTAACAGTTGTAGTTTTATAACTAAACTATAAAACTATAATATAAAATATTGGTTAATTTTGAGTTTTAACAAAAAAAAAATTTCGTTTAAATATTTAAAAATGATTCATCAAAATCAAATAACATCTAATGTACAAAAATTAGAAACTTAAAGCCAATTCAAATTAAGAAAGATAGTTGCCTATACATAATATGACGTTATTAATAATTTTGGTTAAATATACATATACTACATATAAATACAAACAGTACAGTTTTATTATTTTTCTAACTGAGAAATAAAAAAAAGCAAAAGCAAGAATCTAATTCTTACGAATTTATTTTATAGAAGAAGGTCAAGAAAGAAAGAAAACAAAAAACAAAAAAGCAGATTAAATCTTATAAGTGAAGCCAAAAAAAATGCAGGTCTTATTCATTTTGTTTAATTTAAAAATTGTTTTGTTTTTCTTTTTTTTAATAAAAATTTTGGTTTAGGAGTTTTTTCGTTTAGCTTTTTTGATAAAATGTTTTACATAATAGGTACTAATTTTTCGTAATAGATACATATACTTTGATTCTGATTATTTGAATAATAAAAATTAATATCAAAAATAAAGTTTGCAAAATGATTCCTAAAGAATAAAGATTAAGAAAATAATGTAATTGGAATTTTTTATTTGATTTTTCAGATTCATAATGAGTAATTACATACATATTATTCTATTGTGGTTTTAATACCTAGGCAAATTTTCTATTATTTTTTTCATTGATAAATTAATATTATCAATGATAATCAATGATAATCTGCGTAATACAGTGATTATTTTTTTACTTACACTTTAGTAATACATATTAATGCTTTGAAAAGGATATTGAATAAGACTAAAAATATGTAGTTGTAACAACAGCTGTAAACTTTTCTGTTCTTTAAATATGTGTGTAATATGTACTGATTTTTGATTAAATAGGTATACTGTATTGAATGGAGAATAATATACGTTAGATTATAGATATAGTACCTATGCACTTATATTAATGATATTTTTTCTGAAATACATTATACACATACCACATAAGTATACCTCATGTTTAAATTGCATTATTGACTGATGGATATGATGATAATTTAATAATCTTATGAGAGGAGATTATATTGCAGTTTTTTAATAACTGCCTAAAATGTTATATTATTAAAGCTCAAAAGCATTATTCTTAAGATAGGTACCTACTTAATTAGGTTATTTTGATCACTATTACATTTTAGAAATTTACATTGAAAGCTTTTTATGAAATAACAAAAAAATATACATAGATAAAAGTAAAGAATTTTGAAAATATCTTTAATAATAATAACATTTCAAAAAATTAACCACTCAATACTTACCAAAAATCAGGTATTGAAAAACTAATAGTTTAGACTTTAGACACTCGAAATGGACTAACAAAACTTAAGAAAAATTGGTCGCAGGACTTTTGTAAATTTTCAACTCAATTGGTCGAACCACCTAAGCGCGACAACAAAGAAATTAAAAAATTTCATTGAGTCCTGGTGCCGAAACGGGTTAGTGGGTCGTAACCAAATCAACTCGGTGAGTTTCTGTGATAAAAAACTACACTTCTGTAAATTTTCAACTAAATTAGTCAAGCCGTTTAGGCGCGACAACAAAGAAATTAAAAAATTTCATTGAACCCTGCTGCTGAAATGGGTCAATGGATCTTAACCAAATCAACCCAATGAACTTTTGCGGTAAAGAGCTACATTTCAGTAAATTTTCAACTAAATTAGTCAAGCCGTTTAGGCGCGACAATAAAGAAATTAAAAAATTTCATTGAGCTCTGGTGCCGAAACGGATTAATGAATCATAACCAAATCAACTTAGTGAGATTCCATGGTAAAGAGTCACACTTCTGTAAATTTTCAACTAAATTAGTCAAGCGGTTTAGGCGCGACAACAAAGAAATTAAGAAACTTCATTGAGCTCTGGTGCCAAAACGGATTAATGAATCATAACCAAATCAACTTAGAAAGTTTCCGTG
>CAMUPU010000031.1:0-12500 GCA_947095535.1 Poecilobothrus nobilitatus | reverse complement strand
TTACTTTGGCATGAAAGATATGGCCATCTTAATCTAAACAGCTTAAATTTATTATACAAAAAGGAAATGGTACGCGGGTTAAATTTAAAAAATGAAATTAAAGTTCCGATACAATGTCAAGTTTGCTTGAAAGCTAAAATTAGCACATTTCCATTTTTAAAATCAGAATCTCGTAGTAAACATATTTTGGAAATTATTCATAGTGATATTTGTGGCCCTATGAAAGTTACTTCACTAGGTGGTGCCAGATATTTTTTACTCTTTATTGATGATTTTTCGAGGAAGATTTTTGTCTATTTTTTGAAAGCAAAAAGTGAAGCTTTTGACACATTTAAAAATTTTAAAGCAATGGTAGAAAATCAAACTTCTCGTAAAATAAAAATTCTTCGAACAGACAACGGATGTGAATATTTAAGTTCAAATTTTTCAAACTATTTAAATGAAAATGGAATTAAGCGGCAACTAACTATTCAATATACACCACAGCAAAATGGAGTTGCCGAACGCGCGAACCGAACTGTCGTTGAAATGGCAAGGTGTATGCTGATCAGTTCCGAATTACCTGAATCTTTATGGGCAGAGGCTATAAACACAGCAGTGTATATAAGGAACCGTTCACCAACAAAAATTTTGGAAAGTAAAACACCATATGAGGTTTGGTATAATAAAAAACCAAATGTCTCACATTTTAAAGTATTTGGATGTCAAGCTGTTTCACTAGACAAACAGCCAAACAAATCAAAATTTACACCAAAAGGTAGAGAGTGTAAAATGGTGGGATATTGCAGAGAATCTAAAGGCTACAGATTATACGATTCAAGTAATCGTAAAATCTATAAAGGTCGTGATGTGAAATTCCTAGAAATTAAAGGTAATAATTTTCCAAATTTCAACAATAATAATAGTTTTACTTTAAGCCAAGAATTCATGAATGCTGATTCGAATGTAAATAACCATTCCAATAGTGATAACTTTGATAATGATAGTTCATACAAAACTGATGAGGATGACGTGTTTGTAGATGCTGATAATAAAAACTTTTCAAATCTTACTAAAACTGCTGATACGTTTAATACAAATGTTGCTGTTGAAAATATTGTTGATATAAAAAAAGATGATGTTGCCGAGGAAGTTGATGTCGTTGATGAAGAAAATGTTGCTGATAAAAATGTTGTTGATCCAAAAAATTATGATGTTGCTGGGCGTGTTAACGCTGATGAAGAAAATGTTGCTGTTGATAAAAATGTTGCTGATAAAAAACGAAATATGGGAAGACCAAAAATACAACGCACAGGTTTGCGAGGTAGACCACGAAAAATTCATAGTTCAATTAATATGATGAATTTCGAAGATAAAAATTTTGACAACCCAAAAACAGTAAAAGAAGCATTAAATGGAAAAGATTCTGGTAAATGGTTGAACTCAATGAAGGAAGAATACAACTCACTCGTGAAAAATAACACATGGGAATTGGTAGATTTACCTAAGAATCAACAGTTAATTAAATCGAAATGGGTTTTTAATATAAAAAGGAACAAAAAGGGCGAAGTAGAGCGCTATAAATCTAGATTGGTGGCTAAAGGCTGTAGCCAAATATTTGGAATAAATTACAACGAGACTTTTTCCCCCGTCTGTAAATATTCGACAATTCGATTAATCTTAGCACTAACAGTAGAGTATGATTTAATTTTACATCAAATGGATGTAACATCTGCATATTTAAATGGGGATTTAAAAGACGAAGTCTATATGGATCAGCCAGAGTATTTTGTAGATGAAAATTTCCCAAATAAGGTGTGCAAATTGAAAAAAGGACTCTATGGCCTTAAACAATCTGGACGTGAATGGAACGAGAAATTGGACACAGTTTTAAAATGTGTTGGATTGAAGCGTTGTGTCAATGATTCCTGTGTATATACTTTAAAGGATAGTACGAATATAACTATCGTAATCATTTACGTTGATGATATTACAATCGCTAGCTCCAGTTATGAGCAATTAAATAGAATTAAATACAAGCTAAGTTTGGAATTCGACATGGTCGATAAAGGACCAATTGATTATTTTTTGGGAATTGAAATACAACGAGACTCTAAAACTATTAGCATTTCACAAAAGCAACTAATTAAAAATTTATTGGAAAAATATAATATGAGCGAATGTAGAAAATGTTCTACACCATTAGATCCTGGATTTAAAATGAAGTGCGAAAATTTAAAATGTAAAAGAATTGATCAGAAAGTGTACCAATCTTTAATGGGATCATTAATTTATTTGGGAATATCAACAAGACCGGATATTTTACATTCTGTGATCAAGCTTGCCCAGTTTAATACTGATCCACATATCGAGCATTTTACTGCAGCAAAGCATGTTTTGAGGTATATTAATAACACGATAAATTTTAAAATTATTTTTAGAAAAACTGGGAAACCTTTACATGGTTATGTGGATGCGGATTGGGCTGGAGATTGTGCAGACAGAAAATCGTATACAGGCCTTGTGTTCTTTCTTTCTGGTGGACCTATTGTATGGGAATCTAAAAAACAACAGTCAGTCGCTTTAAGCAGCACTGAAGCTGAATATATGGCACTCTCAACAGCATCTAAAGAATTGGTTTATCTGAGAAATCTCATCACAGAAATCGGATTTGAAAAGAGTTTGGGTGGCGTAACTGAACTCTTTGGTGATAATATAAGCGCACAACAACTCGTTAAAAACCCTGTCTATCATTCCAGAAGTAAACATATCGATATCCGGGTCCATTTTGTGAGAGAAGTTTATCAAAAGGGAATAACCAAATTGAGCTATATACCTACAGGCGAAATGGTTGCTGACATTCTAACAAAAAACTTAAATAAATTAAAACATTCAAAATTTACAAAAATGCTAGGTTTTGTACAAGAAATATAATTAACTTTTTATAATAAATTTTTTACAAGTAATCTTTTATAATTAACTTTTTACAATTTATTTTTTATTTTATAATTAACTATTGTATAGATTTGAGGGGAGATATTAGAAATTTACAATTATATAAATTATAGAAAGTACATTTATATGAAATCACAAAACTATATAATGTTAATTATATATTTGACAATGTATTGATTCTCTCAATTACATTTTTATAATCTTTTACTTTGTTAATTCTTCGAAAAATATTCGAAACTATTTTTAAGACTTTTTACAATATGTATAATTATTCTTAGTTAGTTCTAATAAAGCATCTGATGAATTAGGAATAAATTTGTTTTATTCCAACATTATTATTAATTATTATTAAATATTTATTAATTATTATTAATTATTTATTAATTATTATTAATTATTTATTAATTATAATAAATATTTATTAATTATTATTAATTATTTATTAGTTATTATAAATTATTTATTAATTATTGTTTATTATTTTTTGAGTATTATTAATTATTTATTAAATATTATTAATTACTTATTAGTTATTATTAATTATTATTAATTATTTATGAATTATTATTAATTATTTATTAATTTATATTAATTATTTATTAATTATTATTAATTATTTATTAGTTATTATTAATTATATATAAGTTATTATTAATTACATATTAATTATTATTATTTATTTATTAATTATTGTTAATTATTTATTAATTATTATTAATTATTTATTAATTATTATTAATTATTTATTATTTATTATTAATTATTTATTAATTATTATTAATTATTTATTTATTATTTATTATAATTAATTATTTATTAATTATTATTAATTATTTATTAGTTATTATTAATTATTTATTAATTATTATTAATTATTTATTAATTATTATCAATTATTTATTAATTATTATTAATTATTTGTTAATTATTATTAATTATTTATTAATTATTATTAATTATTTATGAATTATTATTAATTATAGATTAATTATTATTAATTATTTATAAAATATTATTAATTATAGATTAATTATTATTAATTATTTATAAAATATTATTAATTATTTATTAATTATTATTAATTATTTATTAGTTATTATAAATGATTTATTAATAATTGTTAATTATTTTTTAAGTATTATTAATTATTTATTAATTATTATTAATTATAGATTAATTATTATTAATTATTTATAAAATATTATTAATTATTTATTAATTATTATTAATTATTTATTAATTATTAATAATTATTTATTAATTATTATTAATTATTTATTAAATATTATTAATTATTTAATAATTATTATTAATTATTTATTAATTATTATTTAATATTTATTAATTACTATCAATTATTTATTAATTATTATTAATTATTTGTTAATTATTATTAATTATTTACTAATTATTATTAATTATTATTAAATATTTGTTAATTATTATTAATTATTTATTAATTATTATTAATTATTTATTAATTATTATTAATTATTTATTAATTATTTATTAATTATTATTGATTATTTATTAGTTATTATTAATTATTTATTAATTATTATTAATTATTTATTAATTACTATTAATTATTTATTATCTATTATTAATTATTTATTAATTATTATTAATTATTTATTAATTATTATTAATTATCTATTAATTGTTATTAATTATATATTAATTATTATTATTTATTTATTAATTATTATTAATTATTTATAAATTATTATTAATTATTTATTAATTATTATTAATTATTATTAAATATTTATTAATTATTATTATATATTTATTAATTATTATTAATGATTTATTAATTATAATAAATATTTAATAATTATTTATTAATTATTATTAATTATTTATTAGTTATTATAAAATATTTATTAATTATTGTTAATTATTTTTTGAGTATTATTAATTATTTATTAAATATTATTAATTACTTATTAGTTATTATTAATTATTATTAATTATTTATGAATTATAATTAATTATTTATTAATTTATATTAATTATTTATTAATTATTATTAATTATTTATTAGTTATTATTAATTATATATAAGTTATTATTAATTACTTATTAATTATTATTAATTATTTATTAATTATTATTAATTATTTGTTAATTATTATTAATTATTTATTAATTATTATTAATTATTTATGAATTATTATTAACTATTATTAACATTATTAATTATTTATTAATTATTATTAATCATTTATTAATTATTATTAATTATTTATTAGTTATTATAAATGATTTATTAATAATTGTTAATTATTTTTTAAGTATTATTAATTGTTTATTAATTATTATTAATTATAGATTAATTATTAGCAATTATTTATAAAATATTATTAATTATTTATTAATTATTATTAATTATTTATTAATTATTAATAATTATTTATTAATTATTATTAATTATTTATTAAATATTATTAATTATTTATTAATTATTATTAATTATTTATTAATTATTATTTAACATTTATTAATTACTATTAATTATTTATTAATTATCATTAATTATTTATTAATCATTATTAATTATTTATTAATTATTATTAATTGTTTATTAATTATTATCAATTATTTATTAATGATTATTAATTATATATTGATTAATATTATTTATTTATTAATTATTATTAGTTATTTATTAAATATTATTAATTACTTATTAATTATTATTAAATATTTATTAAATATTATTAATTATTTATTAAGTACTATTAATTAATTATTATTAATTATTATTAATCAATTATTAATTATCATTAATTATTTATTAATTATTTAATAATTATTATTAATTATTTGCTAATTATTATAAATGATTTTTTAATTATTGTTAATTATTTTTTAAGTATTATTAATAATTTATTAATTATTATTAATTATATATTAATTATTATTAATTATTTATAAAATATTATTAATTAGTTATTAATTATTATTAATTATTTATTAATTATTATTAATTATTTATTAATTATTATTAATTATTTATTAATTATTATTAATTATTTGTTAATTATTATTAATTATTTATTAATTATTATTAATTATTTATGAATTATTATTAATTATTATTAACATTATTAATTATTTATTAATTATTATTAATAATTTATGAATTATTATTAATTATTTATTAGTTATTATAAATGAGTTATTAATAATTGTTAATTATTTTTTAAGTATTATTAATTATTTATTAATTATTATTAATTATAGATTAATTATTATTAATTATTTATAAAATATTATTAATTATTTATTAATTATTAATAATTATTTATTAATTATTAATAATTATTTATTAATTATTATTAATTATTTATTAAATATTATTAATTATTTATTAATTATTATTAATTATTTATTAATTATTATTTAATATTTATTAATTACTATTAATTATTTATTAATTATCATTAATTATTTATTAATCATTATTAATTATTAATTATTTATTAATTATTATTAATTGTTTATTAATTATTATGAATTATTTATTAATGATTATTAATTATATATTGATTAATATTATTTATTTATTAATTATTATTAATTATTTATTAAATATTATTAATTACTTATTAATTATTATTAATTATTTATTAATTATTATTAATTATTTGTTAATTATTATTAATTATTTATTAATTGTTATTAATTATTTGTTAATTATTATTAATTATTTATTAATTATTATTAATTATTTGTTAATTATTATTAATTATTTATTAATTATTATTAATTATTTATGAATTATTATTAATTATTATTAATATTATTAAATATTTATTAATTATTATTAATTATTTATTAATTATAATAATTATTTATTAATTATTTAATAATTGTTATTAATTATTTGCTAATAATTATAAATGATTTATTAATTATTGTTAATTATTTTTTAAGTATTATTAATTATTTATTAATTATATATTAATTATTATTAATTATTTATTAAATGTTATTAATTATTTATTAATTATTATTAATTATTTATTAATTATTATTAATTATTTTTTAATTATTATTAATTATTTATTAATTATTATTTAATATTTATTAATTACTATTAATTATTTATTAATTATCATTAATAATTTATTAATTATTATTAATTATTTATTAATTATTATTAATTGTTTATTAATTATTATAATTTATTTATTATTGATTATTAATTATATATTGATTAATAGTATTTATTTATTAATTATTATTAATTATTTATTAAATATTATTAATTACTTATTAATTATTATTAATTATTATTAATTATTCATTATTTATTTATTATTATTAATTATTTATTAATTTTTATTAATTATTATTAATTATTTATTAATTATTATTAATTATTTATTATTAATTATTTATTAATTATTTAATAATTATTATTAATTATTTATTAATTATTATAAAAGATTTATTAATTATTGTTAATTATTTTTTATGTATTATTAATTATTAATTAATTATTATTAATTATATATTATTTATTATTAATTATTTATAAAATATTATTAATTATTTATTAATTATTATTAATTATTTATTAATTATTATTAATTATTTATTAAATATTATTAATTATTTATTAATTATTTATTAATTATTATTTAATATTTATTAATTACTATTAATTATTTATTAATTATCATTAATTATTTATCAATTATTATTAATTATTTATTATTGATTATTAATTATATATTGATTAATAGTATTTATTTATTAATTATTATTAATTATTTATTAAATATTATTAATTACTTATTAATTATTAGTAATTATTATTAATTATTCATTATTTATTTATTATTATTAATTATTTATTAATTTTTATTAATTATTATTAATTATTTATTAATTATTATTAATTATTTATTATTAATTATTTATTAATTATTTAATAATTATTATTAATTATTTATTAATTATTATAAAAGATTTATTAATTATTGTTAATTATTTTTTAAGTATTATTAATTATTAATTAATTATTATTAATTATATATTAATTATTATTAATTATTTATAAAAAATTATTAATTATTTATTAATTATTATTAATTATTTATTAATTATTATTAATTATTTATTAAATATTATTAATTATTTATTAATTATTTATTAATTATTATTTAATATTTATTAATTACTATTAATTATTTATTAATTATCATTAATTATTTATTAATTATTATTAATTATTTATTAATTATTATTAATTATTTATTAATTATTTAATAATTATTATTAATTATTTATTAATTATTATAAATGATTTATTAATTATTGTTAATTATTTTTTAAGTATTATTAATTATTTATTAATTATTATTAATTATATATTAATTATTATTAATTATTTATAAAATATTATTAATTATTTATTAATTATTATTAATTATTTATTAATTATTATTAATCATTTATTAATTATTATTAATTATTTGTTAATTATTTAATAATTATTAATTATTTATTAATTATTATAAATGATTTATTAAATATTGTTAATTATTTTTTAAGTATTATTAATAATTTATTAATTATTATTAATTATATATTAATTATTATTAATTATTTATTAATTATTATTAATTATTTATTAATTACTATTAATTATTTCTTAATTATTATTAATTATTTATGAATTATTATTAATTATTATTAATATTATTAAATATTTATTAATTATTATTAATTATTTATTAATTATTATTAATTATTTATCAAATATTATTAATTACTTATTAATTATTTAATAATTATTATTAATTATTTATTAATTATTATAAATGACTTATTAATTATTGTTAATTATTTTTTAAGTATTATTAATAATTTATTAATTATTATTAATTATATATTAATTATTATTAATTATTTATAAAATATTATGAATTATTTATTAATTATTATTAATTATTTATTAATTATTATTATTTATTTATTAATTATTATTAATTATTTATTAATTATTATTAATTATTTATTAATTATTATTAATTATTTATTAATTATTATTAATTATTTATTTATTATTTATTATAATTAATTATTTATTAATTATTATTAATTATTTATTAGTTATTATTAATTATTTATTAATTATTATTAATTATTTATTAATTATTATTAATTATTTATTAATTATTATTAACTATTTGTTAATTATTATTAATTATTTATTAATTATTATTAATTATTTATGAATTATTATTAATTATTATTAACATTATTAATTATTTAATAATTATTATTAATTATTAATTAATTATTATTAATTATTAATTATTTATGAATTATTATTAATTATTATTAATATTATTAATTATTTATTAATTATTATTAATTATTTATTAATTATTATTAATTATTTATTAATTATTATTAATTTTTTATTAATTATTATTATTTATTTATTAATTATTATTAATTATTTATTAATTATTATTTATTAATTATTATTAATTATTTGTTAATTATTATTAATTATTTATTAATTATTATTAATTATTATCAATTATTTGTTAATTATTATTAATTATTTATTAATTTTTATTAATTATTTATTAATTATTATTAATTATTTATTAGTTATTATAAATGATTTATTAATTATTGTTAATTATTTATTAATTATTATTAATTACTTATTAATTATTATTAATTATTTATTAATTATTATTAATTATTTACTAATTATTATTAATTATTTATTAAATATTATTAATAACTTTTAATTATTATTAATTATTTATAAATTATTATTAATTATTTATTAATTTATATTAATTATTTATTAATTATTATTAATTATTTATTAGTTATTATTAATTATATATAAGTTATTATTAATTACTTTATTATAATTTATTTATTAATTATTATAATTTATTTATTAATTATTATTAATTATTTATTAATTATTATTAATTATTTATGAATTATTATTAATTATTATTAACATTATTAATTATTTATTAAATATTATTAATTATTTATTAATTTATATTAATTATTTATTTATTATTTATTATAATTAATAATTTATTAGTTATTATTAATTATTTATTAGTTATTATTAATTATTTATTAATTATTATTAATTATTTATTAATTATTATTAATAATTTATTAATTATTATTAATTATTTGTTAATTATTATTAATTATTTATTAATTATTATTAATTATTTATGAATTATTATTAATTATTATTAACATTATTAATTATTTATTAATTATTATTAATTATTTATTAATTATTATTAATTATTTATTTATTATTTAGTATTTATTATAATTAGTTATTTATTAATTATTATTAATTATTTATTAATTATTATTAATTATTTATTAATTATTATTAATGATTTGTTAATTATTATTAATTATTTATTAATTATTATTAATTATTTATGAATTATTATTAATTATTATTAACATTATTAATTATTTATTAATTATTATTAATTATTTATTTATTATTTACTATAATTAATTATTTATTAATTATTTATTATAATTAATTATTTATTAATTATTATTAATTATTTATTAGTTATTATTAATTATTTATTAATTATTGTTAATTATTTATTAATTATTATTTATTATTTATTAATTATTATTAATTATTTGTTAATTATTATTAATTATTTATGAATTATTATTAATTATTATTAACATTATTAATTATTTATTAATTATTATTAATTATTTATTAATTATTATTAATTATTAATTATTTATGAATTATTATTAATTATTATTAATTATTATTAATTATTTATTAATTATTATTAATTACTTATTAATTATTATTATTTATTTATTAATTATTATTATTTATTTATTAATTATTATTAATTATTTATTAATTATTATTAATTA
Source organism: Poecilobothrus nobilitatus (assembly GCA_947095535.1). Classification (NCBI taxonomy): domain Eukaryota; kingdom Metazoa; phylum Arthropoda; class Insecta; order Diptera; family Dolichopodidae; genus Poecilobothrus; species Poecilobothrus nobilitatus. The sequence goes on along the minus strand of CAMUPU010000031.1, from coordinate 1,628 downwards.
TTTATTTATTATTTAATATAATTAATTATTTATTAATTATTATTAATTATTTATTAGTTATTATTAATTAATTATTAATTATTATTAATTATTTATGAATTATTATTAATTATTATTAATTATTTATGAATTATTATTAATTATTAATAATTATTTATTAATTTATATTAATTATTTATTAATTATTATTAATTATTTATTAGTTATTATTAATTATATATAAGTTATTATTCATTACTTATTAATTATTATTAATTATTTATTAATTATTATTAATTATTTATTAATTATTATTAATTATTTATTAATCATTATTAATTATTTATTTATTATTTATTATAATTAATTATTTATTAATTATTATTAATATTTATTAGTTATTATTAATTATTTATTAATTATTATTAATTATTTATAAAATATTATTAATTATTTATTAATTATTATTAATTATTTATTAATTATTATTAATTATTTAATAATTATTATTAATTATTTATTAATTACTTATTATAATTAATTATTTATTAATTATTATTAATTATTTATTAGTTATTATTAGATATTTATTAATTATTATTAATTATTTATTAATTATTATTAATTATTTATTAATTATTATTAATTATTTGTTAATTATTATTAATTATTTATTAATTATTATTAATTATTTATGAATTATTATTAATTATTATTAATATTATTAAATATTTATTAATTATTATTAATTATTTATTAATTATAATAATTATTTATTAATTATTTAATAATTATTATTAATTATTTATTAATTATTATAAATGATTTATTAATTACTGTTAATTATTTTTTAAGTATTATTAATTATTTATTAATTATTATTAATTATATATTAATTATTATTAATTATTTATAAAATATTATTAATTATTTATTAATTATTATTAATTATTTATTAATTTTTATTAATTATTTATTAATTATTATTAATTATTTATTAATTATTATTAGTTATTTATTAATTATTATTAATTATTTATTAATTATTATTAATTATTTATTAATTATTATTTAATATTTATTAATTACTATTAATTATTTATTAATTATCATTAATTATTTATTAATTATTATTAATTATTTATTAATTATTATTAATTGTTTATTAAATATTATTAATTATTTATTAATGATTATTAATTATATATTGATTAATATTATTTATTTATTAATTATTATTAATTATTTATTAAATATTATTAATTATTTATTAATTATTATTAATTATTATTAATTATTTATTATTTACTTATTATTATTAATTATTTATTAATTTTTATTAATGTTTATTAATTATTTATTAATTATTATTAATTATTTATTAATTATTATTAATTATTTATTAATTATTATTAATTATTTATTAATTATTATTAATTATTTATTAAATATTATTAATTACTTATTAATTATTATTAATTATTTATTAATTATTATTAATTATTTACTAATTATTATTAATTATTTATTAATTATTATTTAATATTTATTAATTACTATTAATTATTTATTTATTATCATTCATTATTTATTAATTATTATTAATTATTTATTAATTATTATTAACTGTTTATTAAATATTATTAATT